>JAKTUH010000047.1:81156-130539 GCA_030556585.1 Geotrichum carabidarum
TGGTCACTTTTTTTTTTTTTTTTTCTATTCATTAATTTATTAATATTCTTTCGAGTTAACTTTTCCCTCTCTCCTTCTTTTTCTTCTTCCTCTTTTCCTCCCCCCTCCTCCTCCTCCTTCCTTCTTTTAACCTCCGTTCCAAGTTCCCTTTTACTCGCTGCGCTGTGTGAAATTGTTTCACCATGGTTTCTGAAAAGGTTGAAACACCCCTCCCTGCTTTGGAGGAGAAAAGCCTTACCACAAACACCGCTGCTCAAGCAGTTCCCTCCAGCCCAGTAGCCCCGTCTGATTCCTCGGCTTCAGCCAGTCTCAAGGAAAAATCCTCAGACAAGAAATCAAGCAAAAAGTCAAAGAAACCGAAAAAGTCTCCCAAGCCACAATACGCCGACCTCAGCTATGAGGGCCTCTCCCAAGACGAGATCGACATTCTCAAGGCCCAAGTCACTGTGCCCGAACCTAAAATCTCGTACTTTTCTCTGTTTCGATACGCCACTGCCTGGGACAAGTTCCTTCTCATCATTGCCGCCATCTCCTCCATCATTTCGGGTGCCGCCCTTCCCCTCTTCACCCTCATTTTCGGCAACATTACCCAAGTCTTTACCAACTTTATTGTCTACGGTACAAATCCCGATGAGTTCCAGAGCACGGTGAACTCGGATACCCTTTTCTTCATCTATCTCGGTCTCGGAATTTGTGCTGCTTCTTTCATCCAGACTTTTTTGCACGTTGATAGAGGTGAGGTCATTGCTTCCAGAATCAGAGAAGAGTACCTGAAGGCTATTCTCAAGCAAAACATTGGCTACTTCGACCGGGTTGGTGCCGGTGAAGTCACCACCCGTATTACTTCCGACATCAACCAAATCCAAGATGGTATTTCTGAAAAGGTTGGTCTCATTCTCGCTGGTTTTGCTACCTTCTTTGCCGGTTTCGTTATTGGTTTTATCAAGTCTTGGAGAATGACCCTCATTCTGTCTTCCTCTGTCATTGCTATTCTCCTTGATATGGGTATCTGCACCGGCTTCATTGTTAAGTACACCACCAAGAACTTGCAAGCCGTTGGTGCTGCCTCTTCCATTGCCGAAGACGTCCTGAGTTCCATCAGAAATACCGTCGCTTTCAGTTCTCAAAATCGTCTTGCTGACAAGTTTGACCAAAAGCTTAACATTGCTTACGCCGCTGGTATTTTGCGTGGCCGCACTGTTGCCCTCATGGTTGGCTTCCTTTGGACCATCATCTATCTTACCTACGGTCTTGCCTTTTGGCAAGGTTCCCGCTTCATTGTCGATGGTGTTCAGAATGTCGGCTCTCTCGTTACTACCGTCATGGCCATTGTTATTGGTGCCTTTGCCTTGGGTGGTGTTGCCCCCAGTTTCCAGGCAGTTGGTACCGCTGTTGGTGCTGCCCACAAGATCTACGAAGCCATTGATCGTGTTCCCAATATTGACGCCTCTGATGAGAATGCCGGTGATAAGCCCGCTTCGTTGGAAGGTAGCATTGTTTTCGACAATGTAAAATTCGTTTACCCCTCTCGTCCCAATGTCCCCATTTTGGAAAACTTTTCCTTGACTATTGAGCCTGGCCAAACTGTCGCTCTAGTCGGCTCTTCAGGTTCTGGAAAGTCCACCATCATTGGTCTTCTCGAGCGTTTCTACTCTCCTATTGGAGGTGCCATTTACATTGACGGCCGTCCTATTGAGTCTCTCAACATCAAGTGGCTTCGCCAGCAAATGGCTCTTGTCTCCCAGGAACCCATTCTTTTCAGCTGCTCCATTTACCAAAACATTGCTTATGGGCTTATTGGTACTCCCTACGAGCACGCAGAAGACAGCGTCAAGAGAGAGCTTATTATCAATGCTTGCAAGGAAGCTAATGCCTTAGATTTCATTGAGACTTTGACTCATGGCCTTGATACCGAGGTCGGTGAGCGCGGTTTCCTGCTTTCTGGTGGTCAGAAGCAGCGTATTGCTATTGCTCGTGCCATTGTTTCCCAGCCTAAGCTTCTTTTGCTGGATGAGGCTACCTCTGCTTTGGATACCAAATCTGAGGGTGTTGTTCAGGAAGCCTTGGATCGTGCTCTCCAGTCCCGTACTACCATTGTGATTGCCCACCGTCTTTCTACCATCAAGGATGCTGACAAGATTGTCGTCATGTCTAAGGGAGAAATTGTTGAAATCGGAACCCACCACGATCTCCTCGAGAAGCAGGGTACTTACTACAACCTTGTCCAGGCTCAAAATATCCGCACTGAAAACGAGGAAGAAGGCCAATACGATGACGACGATGTCAATGGTGAAGGCGAAGCCTTTAGTCGTAAGCTTACTCGTGGCATGAGCAGAAACTCTGAGCTCTCTATTTCTGCTCAAGTTGTTAGCGATTTGGAAGCTCAGGGTTACTACGACCAGCCGGTCATTACTCGATCTTCTGTTGCTCTTATCAAATATGTGAGTATTTTCACTTTTCTTGTTCACTACTTGTGCTAACTTTTTTTTTTTCCCCCCTAGTTGTTCAAGCTCAACCCTGAAGACATGTACCTCATGTACATTGGTGGTTTTGCCGCTATTGTTTGTGGTGTTGGCTATCCTATCCTTGCCTACCTTTACGGTAACATTCTTAACTCTCTTGCTGTGCCTCCTTCTCAGTACGCCAAAATGAGACATGATGTCAACATTTACGCTGGCATGTTTGTTGTTTTGGCCGGAGTTGAATTCATTTCTTTCAATGTTTTGATGAACACACTTTCTCGTCACAGTGAGCGCCTTGTCTTCAAGATTAGATCCTTGACTTTCCGTCAGTTCCTTCGTATGGATATTTCCTTCTTTGATGATGATAACCACTCCACTGGTAGTCTCACTTCCACCCTTGCCAAGGACGGACAAGGTGTGGAAGGTTTTGGAGGTAGTACACTTGGCCAAGTTCTCAACTCGCTCACCATCCTGGTTGCGGGTATGATCATGGCAATTGCTGTCAACTGGAGACTCGGCTTGGTTTGTACCGCCTGTGTTCCTATTCTTGTTGGATGTGGTTTCCTCCGTCTCAACATTTTGAGAAAAATTGCTGAGCGTGCCAAAAAGTCATATGAAAAGTCTGGTATGTATGCATGTGAGGGTGTTGCTGCTATCCGCACTGTTGCTTCCCTTACCCGTGAGAACAGTGTCATGGAAGTCTATAGCCGCCAGGTCCGTGCCCAAGTTACCCAGTCTCGTTACGCTCTCATCAAGTCTGCCTTTGTTTACGGTCTTTCTCAGGGTTTGGCTCCTTTGATTATGGGGCTTGGTTTCTGGTATGGTAGTACTTTGATTCGCAAGCACCAGAGTAACTCTTACCAATTCTTTACTGCCTTCTCTGCTGTTGTGTTTGGTTCTCAGAGTGCCGGGCAGATTTTCTCGTACGCTCCCAGTATCGGCAAGGCTCGTCAGGCCGCTCAGAACATTGCCCGTATTTTGGATCTCAAGCCCGAAATTGACTCCACTAGCAAAGAGGGTGTCTACCTTGACGAAGTTGTTGGTGACATTGAATTTGAGGATGTTCACTTCAGATACCCCACTCGTCGCCACGTTCCTGTACTTCGTGGACTCAACCTCAGCATCAAGCGCGGTCAGTTTGTTGCCCTTGTCGGTCCTTCTGGATGTGGGAAGAGTACCACTGTCAGCTTGATGGAGATGTTCTACCGTCCTTTGGCTGGCCGTATCACCGTTGATGGCGTTGACATTGCTACCTTGAACCCCAGCAACTACAGAAGCCATATGGGTCTTGTCCAGCAGGAGCCTGTTCTGTACCAGGGTACTATCCGCGAGAACATTCTGCTTGGTGTAGGCGAGAAGGAGGATGCCGATGTGCCTGAGGAGGACCTTTTTGCGGCTGCTCGCAAGGCCAACATTCACGATTTCATCATGTCGCTGCCTGATGGTTACGACACTCTGTGTGGTGCCAAGGGTGCTCTGTTGTCTGGTGGCCAGAAGCAACGTATTGCCATTGCCCGTGCTCTGATCCGCAACCCCAAGATTCTGCTGCTTGACGAGGCTACCTCAGCTTTGGATAGTGAGAGTGAAAAGGTTGTGCAGGCCGCTCTGGACGCTGCAGCCAAGGGCCGCACGACCATTGCCGTTGCCCATCGTTTGTCGACGATTCAAAACGCCGACGTCATTTTTGTCTTTGACAACGGCCGCATTGTGGAGCAAGGTACGCATACTGAGCTGCTGGAAAGGAAGGGCATTTACACCCAACTGGTGCAAATGCAGGCCCTGGAAAAGAAGTAAGGTTTTCATCATTTCTTCAAAGTCATGGACTGTCATCTCTTGTCTCATTTCATTGTAATATTTTTCGTGGTATATCATTTTATTGTTTGTTTTAATAACTTATACACTCTACTTTTCATTTTATACTCTGTGCCCTTTGTAGATTTCATACACTGCGTTATAACCTACGCTTGTATCCGACAAGGCATTCGAAGGGTTGAGCCCAGTTACTTTTGGTTTTAACTTGATAATATACACTTTGTTGACGTTGAAAAATAAAAATCCTTCAATATACTTGATATGTGATATGTTTTCTTTGTCATTACCTTTAGCCCTGTCCTATCCCTTTGCCATTTATTTCTTGCTTAGTATTTTTGTGTTATTCGTACACTTTTTTTTTTTTTTTTTTTTTTTTTTTTTTTTTTTTTTTTTTTTTTTTTTTTGTGGTTGTCGTTGGCTTTAGTAGATCTTCTTCTTCTCATCTATACTAAGCGCACCCGCACCTGTATTGACGACCAGCAACAGCCCGCCAATGATACTCAGAATCTGGAAATGCTCGTATCTCAAGAAATCACGAACTGGGTTGCTGCTGTCAAAGTTCCAGTACTGGTTTGCGGTCAGGTTGCGGTACATTAGAATAAGGATGAGCAGGGCGGCAGACAAGCGGGCCTTGAAGCCAATGACCACAAACACGCAGGCAACCAGACCAACTGCAATGCCGAGCATGCTCACCGTGGTCAGGTGCTCCGTGGCCACGTATGCAAGGAACAGAAGCATCATGAGCACACGTCCGGCCAGCTGAAAGTACTTGCTGCGGTCCTTGTCGTCGAGATCAGGCAACCCCGGCATGGACAGCGACCGTCTGTCGTGCACAAAAGCGTCCGAGAGCACCATGAGCAGACCCCCGATTACAGAGAGGTTGCGAACAAAGAACGAAAAGTTGAAAATAAGCCCGTAGACAACGGCCTGGGAGATGACAACAAACAGCAAGGAACCGACGCCCCAAATGAGCTTGCGGTGTGTTATGACGGAGGCCGAGCCGGCGTACATGAGCCCAATGTTGAGGGCGAGGTAGATCACGGTCAAGGAGTGCGGCACGCCGCGGTACGTCCAGATATACGAGACCTGGTCGTTCCACTGCGTAAAGATGCGGAACCCGTCTTCAAAGAACGTCGCTACAATCAAGAATCTCCCAATGATAGGCAGGTAGGGTTTCAGGGGAGCTCCAGCCTGGCCCAAGAACTCATCTACCTTCTCCGAGTAGTACTGGGCCTTATTCAAAAACCCTTCTGCTGGGCCACCACTGGAGTTGGATTCAAAGGATGCGGCCACGTTGTACCGCTGGGGGCGGCCGTAGTTGTTTTGGGCGTTGTCGGACCCGCCGACAGGCAATGACATGTTGTTGTTGCCGCCTCCAACGGAGATTGGCATAGAATGAAATCGAGAGGTGCCTCGAATAGACATGCTTTTTTTTTTTTTTTTTTTTTACGTTGAAGTTTTGTCTGGTGTCGTGGTTGTTGTTCGGATGGTTTGGGTTTTTTTTGGGGTTGGTTGGTATGCTTGGTCGCGAGCTTTAAGAGCTATATATGTGCCAAGCTTGAATGCTGGTGCAGAAGATGATTAGGGCTGAAGCACAAGTGGTTCAGAGACGAGTCAATTTGAAGGGAGTTGTACACGCTGTGGTTTCGACGATGATGAAGAAGAAGAGGAAGGAAAGGTGGTGGAAGCGAAAAGAAATAAAATTTTAAAGTGACGAAGTAATTCAAATCGAGAAAGTACGGTAGTAGTAGTGGACACCACCAGCAGAAAAAAAATGGGAGGGCGATTATTATTAAAATTATGATTTCAACTATGCCAATCCAAGGCTGACAGCATCAACTACAACCACCAGAATACCCTGCTAACAGAGGTCTCAATGGACAGCTTTACATCCAAGAAACTGGTAGTTCAGACCAGCAGTTGATCCAAGGAGTGTGGTTGGTCTCTGCCATACCCCTTCGACCCCACTGTAGAACCACATTGATTTTTTCTTCCTAAAGCGTTCTTGAGATCTTGTGAAAAAAAAAAAAAAAAAAAAAAAAAAAAAAAAAAAAAAAAAAAAAAAAAAACAGCGGCTGCATAAGCCATAAGCCGTAGCCGTAAGCTCGCATATATATGGTGGTGCTAGCTACGGGCCAGGTGTGTTTCCAAGGCAGCCAGATGGCCCACACAATCATACACATGTACTATATATGCGCCGTTAAGCACGTGAAGGCAAGGCGACGTAGATGGCTGGCCTGCCTGCCCCAGTTTTTTGGATCTCGATCGACAGAAATTTAGCGAGATGGCAAGCCCTGCTGCACTGCCCAAAGCCCTGGCACTATGCTGGCTTCCATATGATATACTCCATGGTACCAGCTGTTCGAAGAAGAAGATCCTCGCAGTGCTCAATTGAAGCTCTGGCCACTGCCAAGAACAGGCATACTCAGTATTGGTTCCGATAGTGTAGCATTTGATTGCTTTTGGGTATCCCTGATTCAGGGTTAAAAACAGTACAGTATCTGAGATTTAATCTTTGCACAAAAATCTCATCGCACCTCCTTCTGTACGCCATCATATCATGAACTTGTGTCACAAAGACCCTAGCTCAAAGACAACGAGCCACTCTGGGCTCCAAGCTCCGCAAGACAAATATTGAGTCATTGTGGTAAATCTGTCATAGCTCACTAAGGTTGATTTTTCATTAAAATTCTAGGATCCATCTTGCTAGCTGAGGACGCCATGCCCACCATCTTCAAGCTCTAGATTTAAAACAACCTCAATCTTATTTCCAATTCTATCAGAATTTGGGTTCAAATGTAAAAAAAAAAAAAAAGAAAGAAAAAAATTCAACAAAAATAAATCCAATAAATCTAAAATAAAATATACAAAAACAATATTCACAAACAAAATAATAGTAAAATAAAATAAACCCATCTAAAATGATCCAACACTAAAATCAACCAGAAGATTCAGCAACCTCTGCAAAGAACTGGCGCAAGACCATCGACAAGACATTCGGAAGCTCCCGAATATCCTTCACAATCACATAAAAGTCAAACGGAAAATGGTCCAAGTACCGATCAATCTTGAGTGCCATATTGCCAGCCTCGTCGGTCTCGTACTTGACTTCGTTGAGATCCAAAATCGAGTCCTGATTGTTGACACCATCCACAATCACAAACACCATCATAATGCGCTCCTCGCGGGCGCGGCGCACTAGGCGGCGTAACACATCGTGGTTCTCGCACACACCGTCTGAGATGATGATCTCGAGTCGCCAGAGCTCGGCTGCATTTTGAGATGCAGCACTGCCCATGCCAGCTTCTTCAAACAAAGCAATTGACTTCTCAACCAGCGCCTTGACATCGGTGCGCTCTTGGTTGAAGCCAAACCACTGCAATGCGTGGGCACCGGACTCAGACGAAAATGGTTTCTCAAACGGATGAACCAGCTGCGTGGTCTCTCCAAATCGAGCAATGGCAAGCTGACCTGCCTCCAATTGAGTGAGAGCCTTGGAAATCAGCGCAATGGACTGGAACGCAAGCATGACCGACTGTGACTCAGACATGGACTTGGAGTCGTCCACAGCCAGCATGACTTGGTACTGCCTCTTGCTGGGCTTGGTTCGCCTCATCCAAATTTTGTCCTTCTTGAACTGCGATGCAATGTAAGGAATGATGCGCTTCATGTTGAGTCGCTTACCAGTCTTGAAGTCGCCTCTCAGTTTGGTAGCTTGGGTAGGCTCCAAAATAAGACGCAACTGCTCGCAGAGGGCCATGGCTGATTCCTGCGTAAGCGTCTCGTTAGACCGCCACAAGTCACGGGCATCGTCCAAAGACCGCGCCGGATCAAATCCAGCTTCTGCAACTTCGAAAGTGTCGCCATCCAAGTCTGCATCGTCCTCGTCATCATCAATATCCATGGCTTCTCCCGCAATGCTCTGGCCAACATTCTCCTCCTCCTTTTTGCGTTCTCCAACAATGGATCCTGCAGTCTGCGGCAAGTCGCTGCTTTCTTGTCCCGGAGGATGTAAGTTCTCATCTGTCTCCATCACATCAGCCTCATCAACCTCCTTGGACTCGGGCTGCTCGGCCGCATACGTCTCCTCATCGTCCTCAATTGCTTTAGAGTCATCAATCTTCTGAACCTGGTCCTGTGAGGCAGCTCCCAGCGCTTGGGTGTCTTGCGCTGAAGAGTTGGCTCCATCCACATGCTCAAACTCGTCAGGCCGCTCGTTGGTGCCTTGATCAGCCGTGTCGTCCCTTTCAGATGCTTCTTGGATTTCTTGCTTTCGCTTGTGAAATTCCTTGAGAGCATCGCCGAGCTGCTTCATCGAGTTCTCAACATTCTTGCGAGCCTGGTCTTGATTGGCTTCTTCGTCCTCAGGCTTCTCGCGGTCGTCGTCCTCAGGCTTAGACGAGCTTTGGCCGCCAGAGTTCTCAAGATGTTCTTGCTCCTTCTCAGATCCCTGTTCGGTACCCTCACTTTGATTTGTAGATTGTTCTTGAGTGACTGAATTATCGTCCGCGGCGTTGTCATCTTCCTCAGCTTGATCTGGACCATGTAGACCTTCAGTGTCAAATTTCATGGAGTTGTCGGTTTCTTTGCTCATCTCAGCATCCTCACCTTCTTCAGGTCTGGCGGGTCCGTCCTCCTCTTCAGGTTGCTCATTTTCTCCTTCTCCTTCTTTTTGGTCCTCTTCTGCAGGATTCTCATCGGGCTCCAAAGAGTCGGCTTCCATCTCTTGATCTTGCTCCTCTTCATCTCCCTCATTCTCAGCATCACTATCAGCATCCATTCCATCTTGCTGGTTGACTTCAGGATTATCCTCCTTTGTCTCAGCTCCATCAAAGCCCTCCTCTTCAGCATCCGGCATGTCAATGTCATCATCATCTTTTCCATCACCCTTTTCTTCATCTTCATCCTCTCCATCTAAATTCATGTCTTCAGGCAACTCCAGAGTGTCAGTCTCTGGAACTTGGGACTCCAGATCTTCTTTCTCCTGTTCATGAACGTTGTCCTCCTGTTCACCAACATCCTCTTCTTCCTCTGCATGCTCATCCTCCTCGTTTTCTGCATTTTCTTCTTCAGTCTGCTTGGACTCAAGACCGTTCTCAGTCTGGTTTTCGTCATCCTTGGCTTCCATATCATCATCATTTCCACCTTCAGGAATTTTGTCAGACTTCTTCTCCTTGTCATTATCATCTCCTTTCTCATCCCACATTTTTTCATCGACAGCATTGGGATCAAGATCATCGACGTCGCCAACTTCTTCATCCAGCTCATTTTCATCCTCATCATCATTCTCTTCATCGTCGCTCTTATCTTGATCAGAAGCATCCTCCAAGTTGCCAGCACCCATGTCGCCTTCAATGTCAACAGCTTTGTCGTCTTCATCGTCCTTCTTGTCATCATTATTCTGATCTTCATTGTCCTTTTGGGCATGCTCAGACATGTCTTCGTCATCCTCAACATCGTTGGAGTTGTTCTGAGCTCCAGATCCGTCGCCAAGTCCAGTGCCATCTTTAGTTGCGCTAGAATCTTCCTCCTTAGACTGTTCTTCTTGAGGACTGCAGAAACCATTTTGTGCAAGATTTTGTAGATTTTTCATAAGAATATAAGCGCCCTTGTTGGTAGAAGCAAAATTAAAAATCATGCGGCGTTCAACAACACTGCAGAGCTCAAAGTACTCGTGAATAAAAGGGATTGCAGTTCCAATAAAGCCAATAGCTTGCTTATAGGCAACCTCATCCTGTTGCATACCAATAGCGCTGGCAATTCGCAAAGCTTGTTGAATCTTTTGGAAGAACTGAGGTTGACGAAGAATACGGCAATAGTTAACAAAACGAGACTGAGACAGCATAAACCAATTGTCATTTTCCTGAAAAATATCCTCGGTCATGATCTCACGGCCGTTTTGAACCAATACCAAGACAGTATCACAAATATCCCGAAGTCCTTTTTCAAGCTCGGCAAGGGTTAAATGTGTTGACACATGCACAGGACTTTCGAGAGAAAGTGCAAGTCGGTCGTCAATCCATGAGGAAATCATTATACCAATAAATGCTAAGTTGGGGTAGCTTACCATCCACTTGTCAAGGCCAGTCTTCAAAGTCTCGAGCTCTTTTCGAACCAATACCAGAAGAGAGTGGAGCGACTCGGTCATAATCTCTTGAGAAGACAAGGACTGAAACTTTTCAAGTCTTACAGCCAGATCCTTGAATCTTGATTCTGTCTCAGAAAAAATAATGGTTTCTTTGCTGTACTTGAGATTTCCGAGAGAAACGGATTGATAGCAGCTCTCAATCGCAAACTTCATCAATTTGGGAATCCAAGAGATAGTTGCTTGTGCCTGTGTGAAAATATCACTATAGGACTCAACGTGTTTGATTCGGTCATTGGCGCCCAAAAGATTAGTAAAAGCATTAACTGATGAAATCAAACCAGAAATCTTAGCATTTTCGGTCATGAGAGTATCTAGATGCTTTCTGTGTGAAATGATGGAAGCAAGCAAATTTTCTGACATGGCAAGCGCTCTCATGAGATCTGCAATGGGAGCATCCGATTCACTCTCCGTAACAGCAACTCTCAGTCTTGGGAGAAGATCAAGAATGCGATAAAAATACTGATCGCCCTTACCAACGCTCTTACCTGTAAGAGAAGGTACAGTGGCCATGATTCCACTGACAAGCAATTGCTGGGCTTTAATGTCAGCCCGTACATTAGTCTTGAGACCACTTCTCTTGAGTTCTTTCAATAAGTCAGTAAGAAGCTTGGTTTTTTCATTCTTGAGAGTAGAAACAGCACTCTTATTTTCTTCAGTAAGAGTTGATGGAGTTTCTTTTCGCAACCGATCCATTTCATCAACAACATTCTTTGCAAATGTTTCAAGTGAGGGAAATGTCTCCTCCTGAAGAGAAATCAAATGAGCATGCAGCAAACTAGCAGTGCTATCAACATTGATGAGACGAGTAGGCCGCTGTTTCCACAAATCTGTAGACCGTGCAATGGCAATGTATTGAGCAACCGCCTTGTAACTAGGAGAAGATGAAAGTGTAGGAACAAATCCAATAGCTCCATCTGAGAGAGACTCCATGCCAGAGTTGACAATAGACTCAACTGATTGACTTATCAAAGTACGGTACTTTCGAAGAACCTTATAAAGCTTGGTGTGAGACTTCTTTGCACTTTCCCTCAATGCAGTAATGTTAGTGTCCTTCCAACTGGCCAAGAGAATTACATCATTGATTTCTTTCTGTAACGTCTTCTTGCCTGTAGCAATATGATTAGAAATCTGAGTTTGATATTGGGAATAGAAATTGGCAACATTGGCAATGCGCTCAGAAACATTCGCCATGTTGGGAGTGCTTAAAGCCAAGGTCAGTGTATGCTTAGCAAACGCTCTCAAAAGTTTTAAGCGAGTTCCGTATTGACCATAGTTAGATTGACTCATGAAAAGTGTCAAAGTCTGAACCAAAGTAGGATAGACTGTCTCTTCAGGTGTCTCGGTAACCTTTGAAGGGTTCTCAATCAAGTTCTCAAAGAGATAGAACCACCATTTTCCTAGTTCCTTGATAATATTCTTCTCCTCCACTTCAAATAGTTTAGGCCATGTAGAAAGTTCCAATCTTCTCCAAGATACAATGAGATCTGTCATTTCTGTGAAAATAGGCTTAACTGTGTAATCCCTACTAGTGAACTTTTCCCATTCATCCAAATAACTGTACAACTGCTCAACTCGCTGAAGCAGCCTAGCTACAGGAGTAGACATGGGAAAAGAAAGCAGATCGTCACATGCAGTATCAATGCTTTGCAAAGTTGCGTGCTCTGGCCAAATTTCTAAGAACTTGCTGATTTGCATTCGTAGACGGCTTATCAACTTTGAGACCTTAACCGTTTCATCCGGTTTAGGCTGATGATAGAAATCAAACACTTCTTCACTGCCAAGTTCTTGTCCTTTGATTGTACCAGACATGGAAAGCACCAGAGAAGGCAAAATAGAAGCAACTTGATGAGTGATGAATTTTTCAGCGTTTGAACTGGTTAGCTCTTGCAAAGCATTATTTCCAAAGGAAACAACATCGACAAGAGAAACAGCTGAACTTTCACCATAAGTATGAAGATACAATGACATCAGGGAGGAGTAGTCCTCGTCATTGTTGATGCCATCTTCATCAATTTCCACAATTTCCTCATAGTCTGGGAACATGCGCATGAAGTCCCTATCAGCATCCTCCTCAGTTGTATCCTTAAAAATCGTGGTCTTACTAGCAGCATCTTGCTCCATTCTAATTCGATTGAGAGACCATTTATAGTAAAAGTTCTGATACACAAAACTTGTAATCTCTTCTAAGTCAGGAGAGATACTGTTCTCAGTCTTTTGAACCAAGTCAGCGGCGCTAAGAAGTGCCAACAAAACCTTTTCTGAGGAGCGGCTGGATAATGACTTGATGATATCTCTGTAGCAAAGAAACCCTTGATAGAGCTTTTGAGTTTGTGAAAGAGCAACTGGGTCTGCAAGGAAGTAGGGAGAAACTTCTTCAGTGATTGAAGGCAAAGTGAGCAAGTCAAGCCCAAGTTTGAGACTATAAATGATGCCATGAAGAATCGATGTGATGTCTGAATAAACCTCATTTGTAGCTTTGCTTCTTCCAATGAACTGAGCCATGTTTCGCTGAATCAATTTAATTTGAGCTTGCTGTTCACTTGAGAGACTCTCGTTCTCAATGAATGGGAGGATGACATATTTTCCAATAGAAGACTCAATAAGAGTCATCCACTCATCGTGAATTGTTCCAATGGATGACACAGCAGGGCGGTATACAGTAGGTACAATGATGCTTTGCAATTCAGGGAGTCTTGCCTCCCAAATCTTGTCAAGCTCAACATTGGGGCATCCAAGAAAAATGCCTTTAATGTACTCCCAAGCCTCTTTCAAGTCAGTATACTGCTTCTTCAGCAAGCAAGCACGATCATATTCAACATGCTGTCTGATTGCAGGATCAAAAGGCAAATTAGGTACATAGAGCATCACCAGACCAAGAGAAACCAGTAACCAGGCTTTCCCCATTGCCTTGAAGTCTGATGCAGACTTATTGACAAGATTCAATGCTGGAGAAAAGTAATTGTCAAAGATATCACCAAGAAACTTGTTTTCAGTATCAACAACTCGCGTACGAAGTGTGCTAATGACGTCCTGTGTGATATTACTGGCATTCGATGGCATATCTTGAATCGATACTTCATGGCAGTTAATCCCTTGCAAAACTCTATCAAAGAGCATGTTATTAAGAATTCTCAATTTATCAGATGTGAAAAGAGAAGAATTCTGTAATGTTTTTTCACAAAGAGTTTGCAAATCAATCATTGCCTGATTATGATCATGAGAAGCGACTTCCTTCATTTCAGAACTAAGTAGAGGTTAGCAAATCCAAATCATTTAGTTATTTTGATGAACATACTTGTAAGAAATAAACTTCAAGGCAAGTTTGTTATTTAAAAGATTATCCACATGGGAAAAGTATTCATGCTGAGTCCACAGCACCTCAAATACTGGATGATACGGAGAGTCTAAAGGATGTTAGCAAAGCACTAGAAAAAAAAGTAAAGTACTTACTGATAGTACTGCGGAAATACTTCGCTAAATGCATTGTAGATCCTTGAGAATAATATGTCAGTGCAGATATATCCCGAACAATCTCCTTGGCATTGAGATGGTCATAGGAAGATAGTTCCAAGATTTGAGAAAGCATTTTAAAACCATCTTTAAAGTAATGCTTGCGCTCTGCCGAAAATTCAAGACTTGCCTTCTGCAGTTGATCAATGCCAGTCTCAAGGGTCTTGAACGTTAGTAAATGCAATAAAAGTGAAACATCATTCATCTTACCCCAATAGCATTATCAAGCTCGGCGTTTTCGTCACGAGAGGAGATGACATCTCCAATAGTCTGTACAATCATTGATCGTAGAGCAAGAACAGTTTCTAGGGAATCAACAAAAAGTTTGGCTGAGATTTCATCAAACTTCTCAGCAATTGCTGTGATAGTAGCGTAGCGATTCCAGGCAAGTTTAGAAGTTGGACACTGAGTTCTCCACTTGAGCCAAATTGTTTGCATGGACAATCCGGAGGTCAACACAAGCTGAGATCCAAAGTCAAAAATAGAATCCCGCAAGGGCTCAAGTGCAATAGAAAAGAGATTAGATGACTGGTTTTCGTTGAACCATTCCTCAAAAAACTCTCTATAAATGTGAAGCTGACTTTCATCAGTATTAGAGACAGTTGTCAAACTAATGAGTCCTTCACAAATATGTTGCAATTTGATCAAGGACGTGATATCATGCTCGACGAACAAAATGTTAACCTCAAAGATATGCTTTAGGACAGTGTCACAGAATACCAAAACAGAGTTAATCATTTTGAAAACATCCACTTTAACAGAATTTTTCAAAGGTCGGTTGGTGTGAAGTGCTGCAGCGCGATCTAAGAAAGAAAGATTGGCAGGTTTCAAAGATTGAGAATTGACTCTAGCTCTCTCAAGCAACTGAGAAGTGATAGGAATGAACGGAGCCATAAAAATTAGCATAGCAATATCTTGAGGTGATAGGCCGGACAAGGTCTTCTTCATGTGGTGCGCAAGATAGGTGTTCAATACAGGATTAAAAGAGCAAGCCTCAATCATATCAGGCAAGAGGTTATATTTCGTCACAGCAGACTTGGCCAGTTCACGAACTGCTCCCTGAACTCTGGAGTTATTGAGAAAATTAACAAACTCAGCCAACCTTAAGGCAAGATCTTTCTCGTGCGCTGAATATCGCAAGAACTTCTGAATGTTCATTGCCCATCTCTGGGAGTATCCTACCAGTTCTTGAGGAAAGAAATTGACTTGAGAAAACACTTGCAACTGGGGTTGAAAATTATTGGCAATATAATTGCTGTCTTCAATGAGAGAGAAAAAATACATTGTGGCATCTTTTGAAGAAACATAAGAAGAAATGGGAGTATGCTTCAGGGGTGTATCAGTTTCAATCTTCAGTGACTGACCAATATTCAAAAGATTTCGATCAAAACTAGTTGCTCTCACGCTCAAGTCGTCCAAGTACAGTTCAACGCCACGATTTCTCATAGCCCGGGAAAGCTCACCATACTTAGGATCCATAGTCAAGAAAAGCCGAAAATCATCATGTGGACGAACCATTCTGGGCTCACCATTAGCAGAAGAGCATTCATTGACAATCAAGCATCCATTGGGTTCAAGTAAAGAATTCAGACGATCAAGAACAGAGGGGTTACAAAGATTGGCATTGTCTAAAACTAACCAATTACCATTCTCAACTGCTTTTAAAAGAGTCCCGTCAAACCATTCAAACTTTGCTTGATTAGCCTCTGCCATTTTTTCGATAATACCTTCAAGCTGATCTTTATAAATCTCTAGAGTTTCACCGGATCCTTCCAAGCGCGCGCAGAGCATCTTCAAGGAATCAAGGGTAACTTCGATAGAGTTTACAACCTCCAAAATCTCCAACACAGGAAAGTGTGCGGTGACAGCATCACTAGCAAAGTGATTGCAACATGCATCAATGCAATATGCCTTAATCTGATCAATGATAGCGGAAACCTTTTGATTAAGATCAACTTGGTCAAAGCCTCCAAGTAAGTCCATGCTGTCGATATCACCATTCATAGCAAATTCATGCAGCTCAGCGCCAACAGTTTGAGCTAAAAAGCGAACCAAGCATGTCTTACCTGCGTTTGAAGGACCCACAATGATCAAAGGCCAAGAATTTGTGAGACAGCTAATAGAGGTTTCCAAAGCTGCAGTATTGCATTGCAGTGACTTCAACCCATTGTAGATGGGTTCTGACAGTGAGAGCCGCTCAATAGTTGAGTGACCAGCCTGAATGAAATAAGTATTGAGCTGCAGGAATTCAGATGATGAATTCAACGAGCCAAAGTGTTTCTCGTAAAGCTTTACCACATAAGCACGGTCATTTGGAGAACGAAATCTATCTTTCACAATAATGTTCAAAAATTCCTCCGGGCCATACCCAGTTTCAACGAAGGTAGAGTCATTAAGAACACCAAGCCATCGCATTGTATCACGAAGATTAAACTCAAAGGGGCTTCCCAAGAAACCAAATGACCTTTTAACGGCCACCTCATTATCAAGATCAAGCACAAATTTGATCAGCTTCTCTATGGTATTCTTCTTGATTTTGGGAAACAGGTATTCTGAAATCAACTTCAAATCATCAGTAGACAAAACATCAACGTATACAACAGTGAAACGGTTCACAAATGACTTTGGCAGGCCCTTGCGTCCACCACCTTGATACTGAGGGTTCTGAGCCGCGAATACTGTGAAATTGGGATGACACTTGAAAGTTCTATCAAGCTCAGGAATATAGGTTTCTCCACGATGATCTAAACAAGCGTTAAGACCTTCAAGAACTGATTGACTAGCCAGGTTCATTTCATCTAGCAGAACCCATTCACCCTGTTGCATGGCGCGCAAAAAAGGGGCATCACGCCAAACAAATTGATCAGCGCCACCTCCTTCAGCAGGCGAATCGGATCCAAAGAGATCAATGAGATCAGTCTGCTCAGACAAATTGATTCGAGTAAGAGAATTGCCAGTGACTTTTGCAAGAGCAGTGATCAAGCTGGTTTTACCGACACCTGGGCTACCTTCTAGCAGAATTGGCTTACTCACTTGCATACCTCGGATGACTCTTAGAGCATTGGCTGCAGTGGTAGGTGCTTGCAAATTAAAAGAAATATCGGTAGTGTCTGAAAATCGCTCGATGCTGAAAGGACCTACGCAAAGGCTGTCATGGTGAATGCTGACTTCATAATGTTCGAGATAAGCAGGGAGCAAATCTCTCTTTAAAAGTTTGCTTAGTTTCTTGACAGCAGCAATCTTCTTACTTTTAAGCAACTCAGGAGTCTCGGCAAGAGTAGCAGATGCATTTGTTCCAATGGAATCAATAAAGACCATACAAGCACCATGTAAAATACTTAGGTGAGTTCCAACACTTTCGTAAGTGCTAGTTGTGAACTTGATCCATGCAAGAATGTCACGAAGTGAGATAACACCAGAAGTGGCGTCACCTGCACCATATTGCTTTCCAAACCACTCTGAAAATTTGACCATAACATTGGCATAAGGTTTCAGATCAGCAAGAAGCTTGGATGATACAATCTGTTCAACATCGTCAAGATCTTCCATCGAAGGAACCCAGATTTCGGTGAAACGGTTTCGCAGTGCTGGAGAAAGCTCCTTCTTTCCATAATCTCCACCAGGATTCATCGTAGCAAAGAATTGAAATTCAGGAGCTGCAATCACCAAAGAATCCATAGATCCCTTTTCAGCTAGAAGTAGGGTGCGCTCAGGTTCAAGAACAGAATTCAGGCGTTCCAAAACAGAATCATCAGCTAAAGAAATTTCATCCAATAGAAAAAAGTCACCTTGCTTTAAAGCCTGGATTAAACTACCATCACACCATTCAAAAAGAACCTTCAGACGACTCTGTAGGCTACTGATAATATCAACTTCGTCGGAATCAAGCGTGTCCCGATCCAGGGCTTCGTAGCGGTCAAGAAGATAACTTAACTCATCACTTGTATCGTTAAGAATAGCTTGCAAATGCTGCTTCAGCTTTTGCAAATTCTCAGAGCGATTTCTCACGGGACGTTGAGCACCAATGATATCACCAGTTTCAGTGTTTTGATGTGCGTTGACAATATGAAGAGGCTTCTTGGCGGCATCAGCAAGCACTTGGCAAATAGTTGTTTTACCACAGCCAGTTTCACCAACTAGAAGAATAGGTTCCTTATTCTTAACAGCTTCAGATACGAGAACAGCCAATTTCTTCATGCCTTTAGTCCACACAATGGCTTTGGCCTCATCAATCACTGCATTGGGTTGAAGAGCAGCGTACATGCTGTCAATATCAAGCTTGACCCTCATAACCTTTTCAATCACTTCCTTAACTAAAGAACGCTCCTCTTTTTTGCGAACTCTCTCACCAAGAAGCATGTAGCCATTCACTGCCAGTTGCTCGTAGCCAACAGCTTCTCGACCTGCCCAGCGGAACAAATCACGAAGAGTAGCAAAGCTGTTTTTCTGCTCAAATACACGAGTAGATTGTCTTTGAATGGAAAGCTGTTTGTAAACCTCAACAATCTTCTTACTGTACGAAGGAGCAATCTTGCAGCGGTCTCGCAAAATTGTCTCAAGTTCATCTTCAGGTATATCATCAAAATGCAGCTCTAGGAACCGATTTCGGAAGGCACGAGAAAGAACTTTACGACCGCCATAAAGGCCAGGAGGGTTCTGGGTAGCAAAAAGCATGAAGTCAGGATGTGGTCGGACAATTTCCTGAGTTTCAGGAATAAATAGTTCTCTATTGTCGTCAAGCAAACGATTGAGAGCTTCGAGAACATCGGTAGGAGCCAAATTTAATTCATCGAGTACAATCCAATATCCATTTCTAACAGCCTCAACAAGAACGCCTTCTTGAAAGGTAAGGCGACCTTGAGAATCTGAGACGTAAGAGCCAAGATACTCTTGCAAGTCTGTGTGTTCATGATTATTTATACGGACAAACTTATGACCCGTCTTCTTGGCAAGGAAGTTGATCATACTTGTCTTACCACTGGATGTGGGACCTTGAATGAGAATGGGGAATCTGCCTCCAGCTGAAGCTCTGATAAGGTTGAGCAAGTTCTTCTGGACGTAAGGAGTAATGATATAGTCAGGCTGTTCCTGGGATTCCAATGGGCCAGTTCGAAGCCAATAATGCTGAAATTGAATGTACTCATGATTATCTTGAGGCTGAGGAGGAATTCTTGACATAATAGATTTTGGGTTTTTGAGTCTGCCAAGTGTGCGTTTTTCAATAATAGGGTGTAGAAGGGCTTCAGATGCCTTATCCAAAAGAGTGAGAAAACTCATGCAAAATCCCTCGTAAAGAGAACGGCGCAGTCCATAAATGGAAGCAATTGTCGTGACATAATATAGCGTTCTAGAAAGTGTTCGGATCGAGAAGTGAGGTCGTTGATTTGCACCGTCAACAATCTTATTCTTTTCGGATAGATCTTTCGCCTCGAGGTACAATTGGGCAACATCATTTCCAACCCACTCATCGCCTATCGTCAACTTCCCAATGTATTTATCAATAATTGAGAGTAAATCAGCAATATCAGAATCTGGCGATTGAACGTACAGCTCAGTGAAGCGTGAGCGAAGACCAGCAGGAAGGTCGCGTTTACCAATGTCAGTAGCTGGATTCATACAGGCAAACAATCTAAAATCAGGATGAGCTGGGATTGAGTCAGCATCACCTTTTTCGGATAATGTGATAGACGGAGACTCAACCAGCAAATCAGCAATACTTTCTAAAGTGTCAGGAGAAGCTAAATTGATTTCATCGAGCAGAACCCAATCACCCCTTCGTACGGCCTGAACCAAAGAGCCTTCGACAAACGAAAAGAAAAATGACTTCTCTGTTTGCTTAACTTGGAGTTCAAAATTGTTCAGTTTGTGTTCAAATTCCTCCCATTGATTCATCAGAAGAGTTTGATTTGTCTTCCTGCGCTTCTTGGAAACATCTCGATCAGGCTCTTGAACATTAAACACATTGTTGGCCATTTTAATTGCTTCTCGCCAGAGCTTGATGGTGTGATTCCACTTGTTCTTTATGAAACATTTAGAAAGCATGAGAGAAAACTTCTCATTCTTCTTGGCAGAGAAAGTAGACTCAAACATTGTATCAAATTCTTCCTTGAGAGGGAGGGCAATCATTTTAGTGTCAATAGGCTTATACCCGCCAAGAAGATCCCCTGATTCTGTTTGCTGAGACACATTGATGACAGTAATGTCCTTATTCAACAGGCTGGCAAGATACTGCACTACAGTGGTTTTACCTGTACCAGTTTCACCAACAAGTAACGTGGGTTCTTTCATTGAAACAGAAACACCAATTTGTTCTAGAAGGCGCAGAGAATGATTTGTATTTGCAAACTTTGCCTTTTGAGCCGCAGATTGACGAGCTTTGGATTTGCTCACCATTTGATTCTTGGAGACCTGTGCACGGCCAACGATGACATTGGAATCAGTTTCAGCAAAATAGGGAATATGATTTTGCAGAAAAAGGTTGACTTGATGAGATGGAATATCCAAGCACTCGCCAATTGCATCAACAAGATACTTGCGGGCCTCAAAGGTAGACAAAAACCCTGTAAAACAGTCAACCGCTTCAGCAAATATGTAATCGTAAAGAACTGTGTCCAAAGGCTGATCACAAGATACAATTCCACGCTGTTCAAGGACTCTATTAACTCGCTTGGTCCATTTTATCAAGTCACGAGAAGAGATTTGGCGATTTTGAGATGACTTATTTAGAGACATGAACTTTGGCTCCGTGTAAATTGTAGCAGCTTTATCATATGTGTGGACAAACTTTTCAGCTTGTTTTGACAGTAAAGGAAATCGCTGTTTGATAATCATTATCAGTTCATCAGTTGAAGGGCTTTCAACATGAACATGGTCCCATAGGCGTTTACCAATCATGTCTGGGATGACGGCAGCCCCATGTTTAGTATGACTAGTTCGAATAGTGGCAAATAGCTGAAATCCAGGTGCAGCCTTAATGGTTTCTCCACGAGATGGAATGAGAAGTTCACGCTTTTCAAGTAAAGGTAGCAAAACTGACAGAATTTCAGTCGGTGCTTTATCGATATCTTCAATCAATACCCAGCGGCCTTCGCGAACTGCAACTGTGAGAATTCCTGCACGCCACTCAAAAGATCCTAAATCATTTCCAGTGGAATAAGTACCAACCAATATCTTTGCATCAGATTGATCACCAAGATGAATTCTAACCATGGTTTCTGCCTGACCAACTTGCTTGGCAGCTTGATCAATGTAAAATGTCTTGCCGGATCCACCAGGACCAGTGAGAAGACTGGGTCGTGAGGTTCTAATAGAGTGAGCGAGATGTTGCAAACCTAGAACTGCACTCTCGGTGGGCACGAATTCGCTGGAAGGTTGAGAGGCAGTAGAAAGATGAGGAATGATAACGCCAGCAAGATTTGTTACCAGTGCAGATAAATTAGATCCTGTCAGAGGGAGTGAAATGCTAGTTGGGCATGTTGAACTTTTTAGTAAATCCAAGCATGAAGAGATGCGCTTGGCCTCAAGAACAGGAAAAAAGAAATAGTCCGCATCAGAAACTTCCTCATAAGGGCCAGAGATGGGGGCATCGTTGTCGCTCTGAATGTGAGACTGTATCATTTTTTGCTGAACCTTGTCAGACGACTTGAGATAAATAGAAAGAAGCCTGACGGCCAAGTACCTAACTGACGGCCAGGAATGCTTAAGAAAAGTTTCTAGAAAGCTGGGATTGATGAATGGTGTATAAGTGTCGTAATCGTAAGAAACAAATCTTGAAAGGGCTAGCAAAAATTCGTGAGAACCGCGATCCCCAAATTGATTAGTATTATGCATGAAGTATTGAACAATCTGGGTCGTTTTGAGAAAATGCACAGCAAGTGGCGAAATATCAGGAAACACAGAAATTGTTCTAGCTAAGGATAAAAGAGTGTAGAATCCTTGGATCGGAGGACTGGGATGGTTGAACTCGCTCTGGAAAGTTGACTCTATAGTAGGGTCAGTGACCCATCTGCTGGTTATGTCTATGAAAAGAGGCTTGTATGAGACTAGAATTGCAAGGGTAGCTTTTTCATCTAGAGCTAGGCTTGCTAAGAGTGAAATCTGCTCGGAGTAGTTGGACAAGTCGAGTCGAAGCGGACTGAAACTTGCAGGCACATCATAGCCGAACATTTCGCCTAGCTTAATGAAAAGTTGGTGAGCATGGCTCGGATCAAAAAGGATTGGAGCATCCATGCTTTTTCAGTCAGTTATATCTCTAATGAAGGATGAGATCATACTTACATCGATGATCGCAAGGTCGCAGAGGGTGTATGCATGAACCAAGTGTATAGCAGTTAATTTTTTGCGGCTAGAGAGATTAGAAAAGGTAAAACAGTGAAGAAAAAATCATACACCTCTCATGCAATATATTTAATTGGCGTTCCAAGAACGATATCAAATACAAATCAGCTTCAATGAAATTTTTCAGCCCTCGATTGTGAATGGGGTGAAGAATTATTTGCATGCTCAATCCTGACAAAAAATTTTAAAATGGAAGAAATTTGGGACATAAACTGTCAGATCTTAGGTCATCGAAGTTGAGAATTGGGAAGTAAGGATTGGGACAATAAGATGGCCGTGTGGTTTGAAGTCGGCCCAGGAATTGAATGCAATTCATGGGGACTAAATAAAGCAAATGAAAAAATTATTATCATAATGAAAGTTGATTCTGCATAATAGCTTTGCTAAATGTCTCATTCTCAATCAAAAGGTCTTGGACGTGCCTCGCTTGTTGAGCCAACTGGTGTTGCATCATCTTAATGTATCTAGGTGAATTTGTTTAATCTCGCATTCCAGCTGAAGTAGCATAGAAGAAGATAAAGGATGTTGTGATTTGCAAATAACCTTTTTTCTTGAATTGTTTAGAGACTTTTGACTGGTTAAGGCTTTGTATAATTAGCCGGCGCTTTCTAGATAAGCTTGGAAGTTCTCGAAACATGGCACTGTAATTATTCAGAGGAGAAGAAGCGCATGAGGGTTTTGGAGTTGAAAACAAACTTAAATATTCAGAATTTTGAATTTTGCATCTCCCCGCTATCACCTATAGCCTTGTAAATTTTCGTTTGATGGAAGGTTTGTGTCCATGTGAGACACAAGGGTCCCGAAGTGATAATTGCAGGAATATGTGCCATTGTAAAGCGTTGACAATTTAAAATTGGTGCCTTTTGTGCCAGAGATGATTTCTCTCATAATCAGTTTGGGCTTTATGCCCCTGCCCAGTCACATGTCCAGGTACATGATTTTGGAAGTAGATCCAGGATAGACATTGCCCAGCTACCCTCTAGTGTGTGTGAGCTTTACAACTTATTCCACTCCAAGACTATTTATTACCTTAATAATTAAAGAAATATACTCGATTAATTAATTAATTATGGGCAGTGATCCCTACAAATTTTGAAAATTTTAGTCTGCAATATCAAAATACGAAAAATAATGGGTTTGTACACCTAAGCTAGTATATAGTTCTGCTTAAATTTAATAATAAAGAAAAAAAAAAAGAATGAAAAAAGAGAGTTTGCAACTACTCTCGACGAGCATGGCCTATATTTAAGTGGTAGAAGGTTTGGATGAAGACTTGCCAGTTAGGTAGTCGGCGGCGGAGTTGACGATATTCTTGGCAGAGTCAACCAAGCTCTCGCCTTCATTGACAGCAGAATCCTTTGCGGATGTAGCATCTTCCTTGGCAGAATCAAACCTGGCAGCGGTAGAGTCCCTGGCAGCCTTAGCATCATCACTGGCCTTTTGAGTGGTGCTCTTTTGAGAATCAGGAGTGAGAGAGCTGGAAATTGAGTCAACTGTGTTGGTTATGGACTCGCCCATCTTTTCAGTGGCAGTCTTGCGAGAATCGGGCTTGATGGCCTCAGCGGCCTTGTCAGAAAAGTTCTTTCTTCCAGTGTCAGACATAGTTAATCAGAGTTGTTGTTCGTTGTTGATAAGTGTAATGGTTCTTGGTGATACTGAGGTGTATTGGCTTGCTCAATTGTATTTAATCGATGATGATGATAGATGTAAGAATAATTGAAAATTGGCGTCCTTATATAGATTTTTTTTTCTTTGCTTTTAACAACATGGATCACATTTCTAGTATAAACTCTAGACCTCATTCAAGTTTGCCGATTGCTTAATTAAGTTGATACCGAGTTATGAACACAACTGGGTTGGATCAGGGTGGCAAGACAAGAAGATCTTTGGGTGGAGCACAAAGTTACTAGCTATAGAGGATGCCTGTGCAGAAGGCACCAGAATTCGCACGAACACAACTAAATTGCAATATTGACTGATTAATTATGATAATTCTTTTATTATTAGGGTAATACATAATACTTTGTGTTGTAATGATGCACTTAATTAAGGTTTTACCCAGTCCCTTGGCCAATTGCTGGCTTAATTAATTAGACACGACTGGCCATCCCTGAAAAGGCTCATTGAACTATTCATAAAGAGATTTTAGCGTTTACAGACTTGAGTTCAAGATTCAATCAATCAAATTCATGCTATAGATGAACAAATCATTGATGTCATTACTTAAAATTATCTCTAATAGTAGACGTCACTCCTAATATAGCTGTTTGTGATTTTTAGTTATTCAATTTTGTTGATACAAATTACAACAACAACTAGCAAAGAAAGCTCGATTTGCATTCTTAGCATGGCATCTTTACTCTCCAAGTGGTGCATATACAGTAATGAACAAGTAAGATCAGTCAGTTTGAGAACTAGTTACATTTTGGTTTCTCACGAGTTGCAATCGAGTTGCAATCGGGCTTAAATTGATCAACCATAATAAGGCAGAGCTATGACTTCATTGTGCTGATTTAGTTAACTCTGTTCTAAGGTTTGGCTGGTCTGTGGCACGGCTGATAAAATATTGTGGAGATGAATCATAGCATTTCTGAAGCTTATTTTGTTCAGGCCTGCAGCACATCTGACACAAACTGATGAATTTGGGCAATTATATGTATACATACATATCTGCTAGCCTCGAGATCCCAAAATATTGGGTTAGCGCCTTGAGCTTAGACTTGGGTCCTACGAAAACGACTTCCAGTTTTGTAAACATCGTCACCAACACTAATCCTTTGTCAAAGAGCAATCAATCCTGTTCTCTAGCCGTCAGGTGCCGAGATTGACAATCCGAGATCTTGGGTGCAGGTATACTACGTACATAGAAAATCTTCATATGAATGCAATCCCAAGCATATGATGGATTCGAGAAAACCCTGCCGCAAGTATTGCAGCATTCCAGCACCAATTGCTTAAGATGAAAGCAGTCTAGTTATGATGTAAGTTAGCAGGCATAACACCCACAAAATGCTAAGAGAATAGCAAATTTATGGTAATTTCATAAAGGATTACGTCTATAGCACATTGAAAAAAAGTAGATCTGTATACGTAATTGTTAAAGGGAAACTCCCGCATCATTCAGATAGTAGTTTCATAGAAGTGGATTCGTTCTATGCTATCAACTATTCAAGTTGGCATACTGTCATGTTTAGACCGAGAAGCAGATGAAACACGGATGGTACATGATTCGCTCAGATTTTAATGATGTAGCATTGCAAGAGCAAATGCCTGTTTCCTTCCTTGCTAAGGCTATTGATTTTATTCCGCGAGCTCAGGGATGGCTTCATATAGCCATCTGTCTTCCTCCAATGACTTTGCGACATTAACCAGTTCATCATAGACAAACCCAAATTTATCTATTGATGTTAGACTGAAACCAATCAATGGTCTTATCACTCACTTGGATCATTTCTGTACGTTGGGTGTGCAGCATATCGCTGAACCAGTTCCTGCTTATTTTTTTTGTCGGACTCCTTCTTAAGCACTTCTTCGCTTAGTTGAACTTCTGTCGTGTATACACTGGGATCACAAAGCGCTTCAATCTCATCTGAACTTGGCAGAAAATCAATATCATCCATAGTCAGGCCGCTCGGAGAAGGGGGTTGTAGAAGCATAGCAGGTGCGTTCCCTGAAAACTGCATTGAAGAAGCCAGTGCTGAGGTATGGCGTTTTGCAGGACCAGTGAGAGACGTCGAACCAGATGAGTCTTCACTACTAAGGCTTCGAGTTGATGAGGACGATCCTGGACGTGAAGGAGCTGTACCTGGACGTCGGGATGTAGTTGGTTGTGCTCTTTTCCGCATTTTATTAGGCTCAAGCAGGCGGGTGTTTACTCTCAGATGTTGCGCCTTCCTTTTTCAATGTAACAAAAAGCACAAACTGGCTGTCTAAATAAAAGAGTTAGCAGAAGTTTGATTGATTTTTTAATTATATAGAACTCGCTTACCAGTTAATATCAGAGATTGGGATGTATCTGACTGGATTCGAAGAAGTTTGATGGTAGAGTCTGCGTCTTCAATTGATGCTAACAAATCTGAGCAGCAGCTCAAAGTATTCAACACTCTAGATGCGGTGGAAACAGGATCTGGAATATTATGGTGCTGAAGTACTTTCCCTGAAATTTCACTAGCCTTGTCTCTAGTCTCGGTAGATATAACAATACAAGAAGATATAGGAGCAGGAAGATTAATATTAGCCCTCTTCAAAAAAGCCGTCACTGGATCAATCATGGAAGCAACCTGTAAATCTGGTGGGCTCTTGAAATCTGTTGCAATCAAAATGTATTGATCTGTTTGGAAGGTCAGGATCAAAACAAACCATTTGGGAGTTGCCCTGCCTAGCATTTATTCCACAAGAATGGAGGGAAGTCTAATGGTCCTGTGCAGACAAGCGACGAGAGAAATGAAATTGCCTTTGAACAGGCCATTTGAAAATGCTGATACTAAACAAGGCGCATTATTTAGAAGGACTGTGGGATATGCTTGCAGTGGAGACTTAATCAAGATTGCAGACAAATTACCCTCGAATATTGGAAGAGCTTTACTTGTACACACACTAATTCATGCCTACCAGCTCTTACCTGTTCAGAATAGCGAAAAATCCATAGAAGAAGAAGAGAGAGCAATTGTTGATCGATGCAAAATTATTCCAGTGTACCCATTACCGCTGGATCAATTGGCTCATTTTCACGACCGTACATTTCTCAAATACCTCTTGGACCTGGACAAGCTCGACGAGGAAGACGTTGAAGATGCCATTGAAGGCGAGGATGGTGAAGAAGATGAACGAGAAGAAGAACAGAGCTGTTCTGACGATACGGACTCTTACCCACATTCACATATCACTTCTGAAGCGAGCATTAAATCTACCACTAAGGTCAAGCAGAATCAGAAATATGGTCTTGAGTTTGACTGCCCGTACTTTCCAGGGCTTGGAGACTACATAAAATTGGTATCAGGCGCTTCAGTTGCTTGTGCAGACTATTTAATTGGTCAAGCTTCAGCCCCCTGGTTGCTCGCGCCTGTGGCTATTAATTGGCAGGGTGGTCGGCATCATGCCAAAAGAGCACGTTGCAGCGGGTTCTGTTACGTCAACGACGTAGTGCTCTGTATCCAGCGACTACGATCCAAGTTTCCAAAGGTCTTGTATCTTGATCTCGATCTGCATCATGGAGATGGCGTCGAAACAGCATTTGCTCGGTCTTCTAAAGTCATGTGTATATCAGTGCATCGGTATGATGTTGGGTTTTATCCTGGAACAGGATGTCTGGACGATAGAGGAAAAGGAAGCAACGCCCTCGACTATACACTGAACATTCCAACAAAGCGGGGGCTAAGTGGTGATTCTTTCCGTGCTATATTTGAACAAATTGTTATCCCCTGGAAGGAATGGTTTGATCCCTCGGCAGTTGTGGTAACTTGCGGATGTGATGGTTTAACGCGCGACGAGCACAAGGAATGGAGTTTGACTGTTCAAGATTTTGATAGCGTGGTCACCCGTATCATTAAGGAGTGGAATCTTCCAACTATACTTCTTGGTGGAGGCGGTTATCACCACACCGATGCTGCGCGATGTTGGACTTACCTGACAGCTGCAGCGTTAGGAAGAGAAGATCGAAAGAATTGGGATGATATTCCTGAGCATGCATATCTGACTTCGTATGCATCAGATGGATTTCAATTCAATATTGATGATCATAATGGAAAGTTGAAAGATGAGAATGAGGGCGAATACCTGGATTCTATGATAAATCTTCTAAAAGATAGGCTGCATCATATTCAAAACTAGCATATTTAATCTGAATCACTACTACTGCTAGATTCCGATACGTAGCCATCTGGAGTGGGTGCATACTCACCGATTCCAAACAATGGTCCAACCTTGGTGAGCCAGTTCGAATCCCATTGTAGCCTAGCCTCACGCATGGCTCCAGCTCTGATGGTATTGTAGAGCTCGGGGTCTTTGAAAACTACTTTCAATGCATCTGCCATTGCTTCGCTGTCATCTACAATGAGTCCATTCTCACCCTCTTTGACAAGCTCAGGAAGGGCATTAAAACCGATAGCAATCACAGGAACACCGCATCCAAACATATCTACCACCTTCATAGGCAAATCCCAGCCACTACTTGATTCATGGAGAGAAACACCAAGATCAGCAGTTCCCAATACCTTGGGGTAATCCTCAATGCTGAGCCACGCCTGAAAGATCTTAACATGCTTGAGTACAAGCTTTTCAATAGCTTCCTTCATTTCTTCAAGCATGGGACCTTTGCCAGTCACTACTACTCGCAAAGGAGGAAACTTTTGATTCTTTGTGACTTCGTAGTCATACGCTTTGAGGGCTTGCAACAAAGTGTAGAGGTTTTCGTCTGGAGTATATGAGGTCGAAGTGATCACAATTTTCTCATCGGATCTAAAGTCTTTAAAAATATCTTTATTATGAGAATCAATGACTTTTTTGCGCTCGACATCATTGAGGGGAGCAAATGCTGATGCAGGTCGATCATGTAACGGGACAATTCGTCTTGCTCTCATGCCAAACCGCTTTTTGAGCACTTGGCCCATTCTTACAGTGACTGTAAAATGACAATAAGCCTTGTTGCCAAAGAATTGCTCGTACCATCTGTATACACGTACAAACATATGATTTTGGCCCAGCTTGAGACCCAGAATAGAATATCCTAGATTGTGCCAGTCAATAAACAATTTGGTCTGTCTTGACATGAAGATGATAAAAATCTTTGCAACACCCAGAGTCGGAATTGAAGGAGGATTCTGGTAGAATTAGAACGACGTGGGCCCTGTCAATGTATCTCTTATCTGACTTACCTGCACAAGAAGAAAATCAGCTCCACGCAGTTTCCAGAGCATCTTCATCAAGAAATAGTGCTGTAGTACCACTTTTTGAACGGCAAATAATGCAAAGGGAAGTTTCCTTGTATTCTGAACAGTTGAAAGTCGATGAATCGCAACTATTGGCGAATTGGAAAGCTCTGGCAGGATCTGACTACCTGAAATGAAAAGTTAGCACAACACTCTTTTAACTCATGTATATTTCTTAAACCCAGCATACCTTCGTCATATCCGCAAAGATCAACTTCAACATTTCCCTTGGCTAGACTTCGAGCATGATACATCATACGTGGAGATCTGCCCAAATCTCCTAGCACAAGCACAATTGCTCTTGCTCGACGATTCAGATCACCTTGCGACCGCCCTTTTGGTGCACACAAATACAAAAATAACGGTATCAGAAGATATGCGGCCACCAGAAAGACGCCTGCCGTAAATTGTGCAGCCATTCTGAAATTGATTCCGAGTGCAAGGAGTTCTTACAGTATGAACAGCATTGGGAAATTCCCCAGCCAAACGAAGTTGAATAAAACAGGCATCACGTGATCAATATGCATTCATGAGCGGCACAAGTTGCATGTCCATCGTGCAGTTGTGCCAAAACACGGTTGAGAAACGGACACTATTCAAGTTGAGAGTTAGGGCTTTGGTGATCAAAGTTGCCATTGAGCGAGAATTTGCTGCATAATAGGGTTGAAGTTGAAGATGTTAGAAAGGTTGGATTTGATATTGAAATTACTTTCACAGGTCAGTCTGTTCCTCTTTATCGCATGAAAAAAGGCCAATTGGAAATAGCGAGTGCCTGTTATTGTTATAACCTCCTTGCAATTGCCACTGTCAAATGCTAAACACCACCACACAAAAATATCTTTTTGTTTTTATCCACTCCTCCTCCTTCTTTTCTTCTCCCTCCTCTCTCTTCAACGCTTTCCATCTATTTTTACATTTCATAAATCTCAATTAAATTTCAATAATTCAATTTCAATAATGGTACGTGCCTTTTTTTCTTCACTTTGATGATACTTGGTGATGAGTGCAGTATTCAGATCCCGCTTATCTCAATTGAAGTACAAGTGATCCAGACATTTTGTCCGGGGTGACTTGTTTTGATTGCCTTCAAAGTGGTCGATCCCTCTGGTCAGAACGATGACATTCTATTTCTTCTGTCTAGTATCTAACATTTACAGGCTGATCAACTTACCGAAGCTCAAAGTGCTGCTATCAAGGAAGCCTTCTCCCTTTTCGATAAGGATGCTGATGGTATGATCGCATGTTATGCAACTCAGTTTGAGTCTAACCCAGACATTAGGACAAATCACCACTAAGGAACTGGGTGTTGTCATGAGAAGTTTGGGCCAGAACCCTTCTGAGAGCGAGTTGGCTGATATGATCAACGAAGTCGACACCGACAACAATGGTACCATTGACTTTCCTGGTATGTATACAATTATCTTCATATACCGGCTTTCTCTAACATTTCTTATAGAATTCTTGACTATGATGGCCCGTAAGATGAAGGACACAGACTCTGAGGAGGAGATCCGGGAAGCCTTTAGAGTTTTCGACAGAGATGGAAATGGATTCATTTCTGCTGCTGAGCTCAGACATGTCATGACTTCTATTGGTGAGAAGCTCACCGAGGAGGAGATCAATGCCATGATCAAGGAGGCTGATGCCAGTAAGTTGAATTTTCACTTCATTCCTGGTCAGTGCTAATGATAACTAGACGGTGACGGACAGATCGACTACAACGAGTTTGTTACTTTGATGGTAAGTTTGCCAACTATTCATGGTATGGAAAATACTAACAATCTCCAGCATTCCAAGTAAACATTAGCTTCCGAAAGTGATCTGTAGAATATATGAAGAGATTTCTTTTTACGTCTTGTTATTTAAGTGAGGGTACTCTTGGGGTTGCCAAAATACTCTGACTATTCTTGGAAAAAAAATATTATAAATTTTCTACGGAGAAACATTACCACGAGGTTTCCATTTCACCAGCCCATTCCTTCCAAACAGGTCTAAAGATCTTCAAATCTCCCTGAGTCAATTCATCCAAATTATGTGATCCCTTCTGGACCTTCTTGACTCCACTGACGTTCTGCTGTACAATCTCAACCACTCTGTTGTTGGCACTAACACTCGTAACAACACTTGTATGATTAGGCATGCCAACAGTACTAAATCCAGTAACAACACCTTGCGCATTGCGTGTTTCAAATCGCCCATTTGTAAATTGCAAGATGTCACCTCGGCGAATAGAGTCATTGTAGGCAATCGGGGCTGGTGCACCGCCAGTTGCATGGTACACCAAAGCGCCGTGAGTATAGCTCTGGGGAGATAGAGCAAAGCCGTGGCTAGATTTATCAATGGCCTCCTTTGCAAGTGTCCAGCACTCACCGTCACCAACCTGCTTGTTCATCATTGCTTCGGCCCAGCTGGCCACACCATTTCCAAACTGCTCATGGGCCTGAATTAATTGTGTTTGAGGAAGTGGAGCAGGTGCAGGTACCTCTTTTCTCTCCACTCTCACAGTACCTTGTGGGTCAGTATTTTGCCACGAAAGCTTATACTTGACAATTGCCAAATCTTCCGCAATGCGAATAGCAATTATTAAAGTTTGAGAAGTACCTGACCTTGATGTAGCTAAGGCGTAGTTTAAGCCTGACATTGTCGGGGGAAGTTGGAGACTATTTGCTGGGGCAGTGAACCACAATGTATGTAGCTGTAGATCAAATTCCTTTTGTCCAGGCAAGGGTTCTGCAACAGGTACTGAGACTGGAGCAGCAACTGGTGTTGACACAGGAGCTTGGCTGGCAAGCTCAGTATTTCCTGAAATAAACTGCGGTCTGGTGGCATAATTGATTGGAGGAGGCGTACCATCAGCTTGGGGGGTATTGATCAGAGGAGGTGCAACAGCAGCTTGAGGAGACGCAGCTGCAGACGATGTAGTATGAGCAGCCTTGAGTGGCAGCTTTTTAGGTGGTGGAGGAGGTGCTTTTTTACGAGCAGCAGAAGAGAGATCCATATGAGCACCCGGGGTAGGTTCCGTTTGATGTGCTTCAAGAGCAGGAATTGCCTGGGGCTGCATTGGATTGAAGCGCGATGCAAGTTCATTTGCAAAGTTGGGTTGAGCTTGATTTAGAGCCTGCATTTTGCTTTGAAACGAAGCAGAACGACCGTGAGCACCGTTGGCAGAGTCAGATATAGTTGGAGTTGCAGGTTGCATGGACATATGTCCAAACTGAGACGCAATGCCATGAACACTATAGTTTCTATGAGCACTTCCATCGCTTGGTGGCGCTTGAACTGAAACAGGAGAAGGGCTGCTACTAGTAGCAGCCTGTGTGACAGACTTAAGGCGATCTCTAAACGATCCTACCGCTCCCTGTTGGTTCCACGCCTGGTCCAATTGTGAAGCAATTGCGCCGTATGCTCCTTGATTATGTTGAGGTTGAGCTGGGGCTGAAGCAGGAGCTGGGGATGGAGTATGAAAATTGCTTGGCCCAGAAGGTTCAGAAGTATCAGGAAGACTACTATGCCTCTGAACATCTTTTGACTTGACTGGGGGTGGGGGAGGCTTTTTATGCACAGCACCCGCGGGAGGGGCTACAATTGAATTTGCCCGAGCTGGAAGAGCTGGAGGAGGAACAGAGGCATACGCAGGAGGGGCTGCAACTGAAACAGGAGCGTATTGGACAGAAGGAGATGGCGTTGTCCTTTGCGGGAGAGCAGGAGCAGGATTGAAGGTTGACGGAGAAGGTGTAGTCCTGCTGGGAAGGGAAGGTTTATGAGCTGTATGAGTCGAAGTCGCTGAATCCTGACGCCCAAAATATGGTGGAGGTTTAGGAAACAAACTGGGATCAGGCAAAGGAGCTTTTACAGGTGCAGGCGGTTCTGGAGGTGCAGTAACTGAATTGGCTCTGGGAGGAAGACTTGGAACTGGTCTTCCAGGTGTTGGCGGAGAAAAAGCGCTGGCTGCAGGAGGGGGAGTGAAAGCAGCTTGAGTAGGATGGGTAGGAGCATACGCAGCTTGAGCAGGCTGGGAAGCATATGTAGCTTGTGGAGGCTGAGGAGGTGCATAAGCAGCTTGCTGAGGTTGCGCTTGAAACTGTGCATTAGGATCCCATCCCGGAGGTACAAAAGATGCAGAAGGACGTTGATATTGTCCATATTGTGCGGGCGTACCTAGAGGCTGATACGCATTCTCAGGAGGAGGCCCTGCAGGGGGCTGATACGCACTGTGAGCAGGTGGAGGCCCGGCCGGACTCTGATACGTATTCTGAGCAAGAGGAGGTCCAGCAGGAGGCTGATAAGCAGCTGCTGAAGCTTGCTGGTACTGGGCATACTCAGGTTGCGCAGGAGCTTGCTGAGGTGGCCCAGGTGTTTGCTGGTACCCATAAGGTTGAGCTTGGGGCTGTACGGGTGGTTGGGGAGAAGCGCCAGGAGGTGGTTGTTGCATTCCATGTGCAACCCTGTGAACGGGAGGTGCAGGGAACGCTTTAGGGTCCTTCAAAACTGCCAGTGGTCTCGCATTGATGTCATCGACTGTATTCATGATGGTTTGGTTAGTGTCTGAGATGTGTCATGATTTGGGCTTACTTTTGGCAGAGTTTTTAGAAGATGCTGGTTGAGTTTGAGTTCTCGCTCTAAGATTGCTTGCGCCAGATTTAGCCTTAGATGAGGCATCATTAAACGCTTCTTTGAAATTGAAGCTCGACATTTTTGAATGCTGTCCAGTTTGAATTAGCCAAGTAAGTTGAAGGGATTAAACGCACTACTGGTCTCAGGACTGTGAAGTATTGTTACATAGTGGGTTTAGGGCTTCTAGCACTCAACAAAAAAGATATATCCTTTAACACTATGACATGATTGAGATCTGGGGAAAACCGTTAAAAACTCCCAGAAGCTGATCACATTTTATCTCTGAACTGGATTGATTACTACAAATCAGCGTGTTAAAGCGGTGTGATACCAGTTCTATATGGATTGCGGATACAAAAGATGCACTTAATGAAAGAATAGCTACAATTGAGAGATGTCAAATGTTCCACAATAACGACCGAAACTGATCCTGTACAGACCATTAATTGGTTTCCAAATTTGAATGCTTGAAAGTCAGCAGCATTACTAGCTTTAGTTCTGCACATGTGGCGTTTGTTGCTGATAAGTTTTCCGCTCTGTGCAAACTTGTTCTCACCAAGGGCCCAAATACAGTTAACAGTCCTGTTTCCCCATGTTTATATGCTCCCTAAAGAGACTACGGAAAGTCTCCATCACAGACTTGAAAAAGCCACTTGCTTCATTTTCACTTCATTTTCAGCAACTAGATTTGAAGTTTGAACAAAGCCAAACGCAACATTAATATAAAATGCTAGCTAATTTGCTTGTTTATGACATTTACGTATCGAGGATGCGGTAATCATGTGATATGAAAAGTCAACAGTACGGCTGAAGCCAATTTACTGCTTTTAGTTAGAGTTACTGTGGAAACACAACATAAACAAAAATCCACTCAAGGAAATCTAATATATAATGACGGTTCATGAGTATGGGTAAAACAGCTTCTCTTGCCTTGATTTTCTTTAAAGGACAAAAACAAACAAAATCCAACTTTCTTTCAATCACTTCATTGACTTACTGCAATCTCTCAAATACTCTAGCATTTCTATCACAATTATGACTTTATAGATCAACAGACGTTCACACAGCCATTCACTTAAAGCATTTGTCACATATCAACCATGTCTGCAGAGTATGAATCACTAGAACTCATCGGCCATGGCTCCTTCGGTCAGATTAGAAAGGTCCGCAGATTATCGGATGGAAAGGTATGATAGCATTCTTATATTCATTTGAAAAGCTCGAGTTAACTGTGATAGATACTTGTGCGGAAAGAAATATCATACAAGACCATGAACCAAAAGGAAAAAGTGCAACTCATCGCAGAATTCCGTATTTTAAAATCTCTAGTGCACCCAAATATTGTTCAGTACTATCATCATGAACATGTCGCAGAAGATCACTCTGTTCATTTATATATGGAGTACTGCGGAGGAGGAGACCTTGCTGGAGTTATACAGACATGCAAATCTACTGGGGAATACGTTCCTGAGAGCATGGTTTGGTCAGTGTTTACTCAACTCACTCTTGCACTTTATCGATGCCATTACAATAGTGCCCCTCCTCCTGCTGGAGAACTGTTCAATACAAATGAATGTATGAATCCACCTCAACCAGCGACAGTCATTTTACACCGAGATATCAAACCAGACAACGTCTTCTTGGACCAATTTAACTCAGTAAAACTTGGGGACTTTGGCTTGGCTAAGATTCTTGATCAAGATCATTTCATGGCGAACACATATGTGGGAACCCCATACTATATGAGTCCCGAGGTCTTGCTGGACAAACCATTTACACCACAAAGTGACATTTGGAGTTTGGGATGTGTGATATACGAACTGTGTGCCAAACATCCACCATTTCAAGCCAAAACGCATTTGCAACTTTCTCAGAAAATTCGAGAGGGTACATTTCCGCCATTACCATCAGTTTACTCGCCCACGCTAAGTAAAACTATCGCTGCATGTCTTAATATGAACTATCTACAAAGACCAACAACTTCCACGCTGCTCAGACTCGATATCATGAAGTTGTGTCGCAAAGAGAGAGAGGTTGCAGAAGCACACAGAGAAGTCCAAGACCTTCGGGATCAGATTTTAATCGAGAGAGACACAGTCATGAAGCAACTACAATTTCAACAGGAGCAACAACAGATGCAAATGTTTCAACAAATTAGTGAAGAATTTAACTTGCAATTGGAACAAGAAGTCCAGAGACGACTTGCAGTCATTATTCAAGAGCAAAGCATGAGCATGCAAACCAAATTGTCGAGCCAGAACTCACCAGAGAGAAAAGCGGTATCTTGGCAAACAGACGATGTGACTTTTTCTAATAACCCATCTCCAACAAATTACAAAACTCCCTCGATCAATCTGCTAAGCTCACCTTCAGACGTTATCATGACATCTGCACAAAATACCCCTGTGCCTCCCCGCAACGTCAAAGGACCCCGCACACTTCGGGATCAGAGTCTTTCACCTTCTATCAATAGATCACCTCTAAAGACGTTTCATTTTGACGAGATTGAATCACCGTCATTCAAAGCATCACAAACCATACGCACTAGAATGATTGCCACAAAAAGCAACAGCATGGACACAAACAGCTCAATAACCAAATTTCTGCACAAGCGGACCAGATCGACTGAAGGCAGCATTGAGCCCATGCGGAAAATCTCAAATGAAGATATATGTGCAAGTTCATCAGGATCAGTTTCAACTTTTTCTTCAGTTTCTTCTCAGTTTTCAGCATCGTCAGAATTATCGCACAGCTCGTGCGACATGGACCAACAATTTGGCTATTTACACGATGCTGCAAGCAATAAAGACACTCCGACATCTCCACAAATTGCATCGACGTCAGTTCCAAGTACACCTAGAGAGAGACAAGCACCACACTTTCAAGCTATCTATGAAGCCAAAAAGTCCATAGTGACAGGAGTAGGCATGGCGGCTATGGCAAAAGTTATGGGTGTCAAAGGCCCTGGAGCAATTGGAAACCGAGTGATTAAAGTACAAAAGGAACCCAAAAGTGCTTCATTGTGGGATGATCATGCTTTTGGAGAAGATATACCCAGTCCCTTTTTGAAGAGAATGGAGCGAAGAACTTAGCCTGTCATGGAGTTCTTAAATCATAACCGTCAGCATCATGATGCACCTCATTTTCTTTCTTAACGATCTGTTATGACTTGTACAATTATCATCATTATTACTTCACGTGTCATGCCTTTTATTCCTTCCTTTTCCTTCATATATTCATTCATAGAAATGAACATCTATACTTTCCAATTACCACTTGCTACCAGTAATAGCTTCATAAGCTTCAACATATTTCTCGCGAGTCTGCTTAACGATGTCATCGGGCATAGCAACACCCTCCTTACCTTTCAGGTTGTTGAAGGTAAGCCAGTTTCTCAGAAACTGCTTGTCATAAGAATCCTGGCCTTGGCCAATCTTAAAAGTACTGGCATTCCAAAATCGAGAAGAATCAGGAGTGAGGACCTCGTCAACAAGTACCAGCTCGCCGTCCTCAGTAATGCCAAACTCAAACTTTGTATCAGCAATGATGATGCCTCGAGTCTTTGCATAATCACGTGCAGTAGTGTATAGTCTAATAGCAAGCTCCTCGACACGCTTGGCAAGGTCAGCATCACCGAGAATCTGGGCGGCTTGGTCAGGGTGAATGTTTTCGTCATGCTCGCCCTGATCAGCCTTGGTAGAAGGAGTGTAGATGGGAGTATCGAAAGGCTCAGACTCTTGCATGCCCTCCTTAACCTTAATGCCATGCACAGTGCCCTTCTTCTTGTACTCGCTCCAAGCAGAACCAGTAATATAACCACGGACAATAACTTCCAATGGCAAGAGACGAAACTTTCGGACCAACAGAGAACGATCTGCAATCTGAGACTGTAGTTTTTGATCTTGCTGGAAAGCAGCAGGCAGAGCAGCAAACAAATCACTAACGGTTTGACCAGACTTGGGCACAATCAAGTGGTTCTTTACTTCGGAATCAAGTAGGTCAAACCAGAATTGAGAAAGCTTGGTCAATAGCTTGCCCTTTTCTGGGATTCCATTTTCCATGATAACGTCGTAGGCTGAAATACGGTCGGTGGCCACGAACAAAAGCGAGTCCTCGGAGACCGTGTACAAGTCACGGACCTTACCTCTTGCAAGAAGAGGCAAGACAGCACCAAGGTCGGTAGTAGTAACAGGAGCAACAGACATTTCAAAGGGTGAAAAAATCCAGGCAAATTGCTCTAGCAAAATTTAAAGAGAAAAGAGAACCGTTGAACGGAAAATTTTTGGCAAGCCGAAGGGTTTGTGAAAATTGACTCACAGACATTGAGGTTGAAGGACATCAATTTGCTACCGTTTAGCCCTAACCCGATAAAATATCCGAAATGCCTACATAACCGATAAAAACGGTCTCTCAATCTTGCAATGCTATAAACAGAGTTAATTCGAGTTGAAAATGAAATTGTAATGCTAAGGCATATAGGAAGAGAAATAAAGATAGTATAAATAATGTGCGTGAAATCATAATGCGATAGAACTTGAGAAGTATGCAAATCTACTTAGCAAGCCCACTAGGATCAAAATCAAAGCTTGAACCACATCCACAGCTAGATGTAGCATAAGGACTGTTGACAACCTTAAATTGACTGCCAATGAGTTCAGTAGTGTAATCAATAGTTGACTCTTGCAGGATTTCTAACGATGTCGAGTCCACTACAAACTTGGCACCATCTCTTTCAAATATCGAATCTTCTATCGGATCTAGAGTTCTTGAATCCTTCAAACCAAGAATATACTGGTACCCATGACATCCACCACTTTCAACGGCAATTCGAAGTACCTGGTTTGGCGCCTTGTCTTGTTCGTTGATAGCGTTAAGTTTCTAAAGATAAATTTAGTACAGGGCTCAAGGAGAATTAAAAAATACGTTGACAAACATACTTGAGCAGCTCTTTGTGATATTTTAACCTTAAGGACATCACCGTTTTCAGACATGATAGGATTTGTTATAACAGTGTTATCGATGGCTTCAAATCCAAGGGTAGATCCCGTCGTTCGACGCAGTGACGAAGCAGCCGTGGCCTGTAACTGCGGACTGCTATTTGAAAAGTTCAGAGCACCAGGAACATTTTTAGTTGTTGCAGCCTGTGGTTTAGAGTACTGTTGAACAATGATGCGGCGAGTAAGGTGGGTATGAGTATTTATTATTGTTGAAATGCCTCGACGGCCCCAGGCTGGAAGTGCAAAAATCCGGTAAGGCATGATTAATGCTAGATAAGAAGAGCCAAGTCTTTCTTTTATTATTGCTCTAGAGTGCTTGAATACCAAAGGTGTGGGCAAATGAGATAAGGATCAATTCCATGATGCTGACCAAAATCTTCTTGACTTTGATATCTAGGCCTAGTGCATATCTGTAACAACGGTGTGATTCTTAAGTTAAGTTTGGGAGTTACCTAATTGGGTCAACCAACGCAACGAAATCTGACATTCTCATTGATCATAGGCTGACTTGAAGGTATGAGAGGATAATTTCTCGACTTTTCTGCGAGTGAAGACTGTAGAAGGAGATTTGACAGAGATAGAGAAAATAAATAATTCAATTAACTTTAGCATAGTTGAGTAATGCTTTCAGTACGTAGCTCTCGATTGACGAGTTTGTAGGCATATGCATCGACTCCAGGTTTGGACCCCAGGATTCCATTCTCCAAATCTTTTTACTGCCTGGCATGTGTCAAACCCTCCTCCGCTTTTCTTTCCTTCACCGCCTGCGTTTGAACCCATACATGAGTGACGATACAGATAATCAGGCTGCCATCAAAGCAATGGACTGCTACACAGCACCACTTGTGAGTCTGCTGCTCTCAAGAGATGAGTATGTGAAACTTTTGAGTTGCATAAACAAGACCAAAGTGAAAACCTTAGCAACCGTGCTTCCACATCCTAGTCTCATTGATGCAACCTACTCGAATCCCGGACCTGAAGATTCCCTAGCAGCCTTTGAACCCTCTGTTACTCGAATAATTCGGTCCAATGCCAGACTATTTGGCAAAATCTACCTGCTGCTTTTAACATCCAAGAATGCGCGCCAGTTCTGGCAGAACAAGTCTCTGAAGACATTGTTGACTAAATCATCTCTCAAAGATAGCACTTCTGCTCGAATTGCTTTGATCATTGCTTCAATATCAGTTTCTTACAAGGGATTCTACAAGTTATTGCTGCATCTTCGACCCTACTTTACGCGCTGGCTAACATTCCTGCAGAAAGAGGAGCAAAAGATACCCATTCCCAAGTCACTATGGATTGAGTCTCATACATTTACACCTCTAGCGGCCGGATTACTGTCAAGCTCGCTCTTCAAATTTTTTCCTCGAGAATTTGGCCGAGATGTTATTGCTCTCTACGTTTTCATGCGAACTGGTGAGATGCTGTTCAATTACTTGGATGATATGGGATTTCTTGCCATGAAGCCTAAGCTTCTTGGATCATGGACTCTCTTTCCATTTGCCTTTTCGCAAATGTTTCACTCTTTCTTTTTTAACCCCGAGACCAATCCCGGGTTTGTGAAAAGCGCTTTGTCAACGTTGTCAGCAGACTTTTTCCCAGCTCGTCCTTCAGGTCTGGCAGCTGGTAGTTCTTGGCCTACTACTGAGCAGTTTGTGGAAGGTATTGCCCAAACTGCAAAGTACAATTATCCTAAGTTTCAGTCCAAGCTCATGTTCCCTGACTCTGCTGAGTTTCCTGAATACTTGGATGCTGTCAAGCCTGTCGTCACTAGAGCTCATCCGGCCATTGGCACTATGACTGGTGCCATGATGCACCCGTTTGAGGCTTCCACGTTCAGAGCGTTTACTGAGATTGCTTTGAAAAAGTACTCCAGTATTGGCAAGTACGTTTTTGTACTTTACTTGATCCAGGGCTTTGTTGCCAATTCCAAGAAAGAGGAAAAGACACCCAAAGTCATGGTTGTACTTCATGCAATGGCCAAGTCTCTGCGAACTACGACCTTTATTGTGATGACAACTGTGTCTGCCTTTGCTGGAATTGAAATTGCCCAGAGGATGTTCAAGCCTAAATTCCTACCCATGCACCGATTTAAGCTCATCGGTTTTATGGCCGGCCTGTGGGCATTTATCAACCAGGTTGACGGTCGTGGCAGATATATTTTTGCGGCTCGCGCTGGGTTGCTCTCTTACTGGCGGGTGCTGATCAAGGACAAGCATATCAAGCCCACCCGAAACTTTGATGTCTATTTATTCATGGCATCTTTTGCAGTTATGATGACGCTGTTCGACAGAAGCCCTGAAGCGGTCTCTGGGCCTTCTGTTCGCAAGGTCTTATCATGGATCAAGAATGACGAGTTTAAGGATCCTGTGAAGTATGAAAAATAATTCTATATGTATCAAGAACAGATAAAAAAATGCTACAGGGAAATTCCTCCCTCCTCGTAAATAATTTCAGCTAACTTTTTAGTATTCGATTCAGGAAGGGGACTGTAGTCAAAGGTCTGGCTGGTGACAATAGCTTGTTGCAGTTCCCTAAAAGAGTGTTAGTAGAGTTAGTGCTGAAGTAAATCACTCACTTCAGATCAGGCATGCTCATTATCAAATGCTTATCGGCTGATAAAAGGCTGGCGACTTGATGCTGATGGTTATCCATGAGTTTGGTGTTGACAACTGCAATCAGTGGTTTCTTGAGTCTCAAGGCGTCTAGAATGGATCCAGTTCCTAGATGAAGTTAGGCCATGACAAGAGGCAGAACTCAATACTCACCAGCATGAGATACAATCAGATCACTGTTGCTGATATCCTCAGTCAAGTCTGGCTTCAGACTGAAGCCAGAGATCTTGATACCGTGATTAGTACCAGAACACTTGGACACAATGTCACTGGGAGCCTGTGCATATTGAACAACTATAGAAGAATACCCTTGACTAGAAAGCAAAGCTAGTGTAGTAGGGTCTAAACAGGATTCAATCAACTCGCGAAAGGGGATGGTGGCCCCCGTCGTCACGAATACTCGTTTAGAACCTGTCATATTGGGTGGGGTTGTGGACGTGAAATGAAATTTACGATAGGGGAAAGCATGTAAACAAAAATCAACACTTGAAATTCATATAAATACACGTCTTGTTACAAACTAGTATCCGGCAGCACCAGGAGCTTCAGGATTTCCCTTGAGAGCAATGAGAACCTCCTTGAATCTAGTCTTGTCGTGAAGCTCTGACTTGCTACCCTTGCTGGAAGTGTCAACCAGTTTCAAAATGCGATCCCAGGTGGTGCCAACCACGCTGTTGTCTCTCTCCTCGATGAAAGCCTTCTCAGCGGCTCTAACCTCTTCAATTCCTTGATCCTTCTTAGATGAATAGTTCTCGTAAAAGTCATCGATCGCAACATTAGCCTTCTCTCTCGTTTCCTTGCGCTTGGCATTGCTAAGCTCATCTCTTCGTTGGATTTCTAGAGCCTGACGTTCCCGCCATTCTCTGTACCAAGTTAGCAGGAAAGATATAACAAGAAAAGTTCAGCAACGTACCTGATGGGCTCTGAATCTTCTAATGACAGATGATTCTCTCTGGAAAGCTCGGGCTGTGCAGGTAGATATGGCTCAGCAGGTTCCGAAATAAGCCCTGAAGGTCCAAACCCGTTCTACTAAGGTTAGTCTTTGTATGGGCGCAAAGACATTACAAAATACTTACACTAGAAGTCTCCAAAGCAGGAAAAGAAGCCTTAAATCCGGAAATTTCATCTCCGCCACTCACAGCTGCATCTTCACTGGTTTGAAATTCAGAGGCATCGGCACCAAGAGCTGCCTTTTCTCTTGACAAAAAGTCGTCTTCGTCGTTGTTGGAAAAGTCAATAAAGTTGCCAGCACCAGAATCGGCATTAGCACCAAGATCCTGGTCAATTTCTTCGAGGGCAGGAAACTTTGAGCTCATGGTTGTGTGTAGTCTTGATTCAACTGGAGTTGGTAATGGCCTGGTCTACTATGGCAAAGTGCTGACGTAGTGATAATAAGCAAAAGTGACCCCTTGCCCAAACCTTACCCATATTCAGCCGTATATTAATTTACAACTTGTGACTTGTCACTTAGAGTGTGCCAAAGCCCGTTAACATTTGGGCATTGTCAGACCATAATAAAACGCAATGAGATTAGACAACACTGAAAAATAAAAAGAAAAAGTCCACTGACCACACCTTCTAAATTTCCTTTCAACCATTTCCTACTGGTTGGAATCGCAGACACATCGTCCAACGGCTACGCAAAATGAGCTACTCAACCCTTGCAAGGTCTCAGTTCTTCTTCTCCAAGAACTTTTCGATCTTGGCCACCGCCAGGTCATGTGGATCGCGTTTGATGCTGAACTCGAATAAGACAAAGTCATCTCGAGCCTTGATGAAGATGCCGGGGATGGGCAGAAGCCCTTCCAATTTGAAGCCTGTCGATGGTACTGCTGGAGCTGGTTCTACAGCTGCCAGCATTCTGACCAGAACCTTTTCGACTGGGACCAGAAGCCAGATCAGACAATTTTCAACTGCTAGGCCAGTTCGCAACGCTGCCGCCAGTAGTGCTGAGTTTGAGCGTGTTGCCAAGTCTGTGTCTGAATCACTGCAGGCTAATCCTCTGGTGAATGCAACCAAGCGCAGACCAATCAATACATGGCGCCCTGTTGGTTACTGGCTTATTGGCATGTCTGGTTTGGTTTTTGGAATTGTTGTTCTTGGTGGGCTTACTCGGTTGACAGAGAGCGGTCTCAGTATTACTGAATGGAGGCCAGTTACTGGCTCAATTCCTCCACTCTCTCAGGCTGAATGGGAAGAGGAGTTTGAAAAGTACAAGTCTTCTCCTGAGTTCAAGTTGCTCAATTCAAACATTACACTTTCGGAATTCAAGTTTATTTTCTTCATGGAATGGTCCCACAGACTTGTCGGTCGCGCTATTGGTCTTGGTATTGTGCTCCCTGCTGCATACTTTATTCTGAAGAAGAAGACAACACCTTATGTTACTGGCCGCATTGTTTTGATTACTGCTCTGATTGGTCTGCAAGGATTCATTGGCTGGTGGATGGTCGAGTCTGGTTTGGATAACAAGTTCATGGAGGAGCCTGGTTCACACCCTCGTGTTTCTCAGTACCGTTTGACTACTCATCTAGCAGCCGCATTTGTCCTTTATTCCACCATGGTTTTCACTGGATTGGACATTCTGCGTGAGGCCCGCTGGACCAAGAACCCTGCTGCTGCTATCAAGGAAATTGGAATGCTGGACAACCCTGCTTTAAAGCGGTTTCGTGCCTTCTCGTGGGGTCTTTTTGGCTTGGTCTTTTTGACTGCCATGTCGGGTGGTTTCGTTGCTGGTTTGGACGCTGGTCTCATTTACAACACTTTCCCCATGATGGGGGAAAGTCTTATCCCTCCCAAATCGGAGCTGTTTGATCCCAGCTACTCAAAGCGTGAGCCTGGTTCATCCTGGGCTCTGTTCTGGCGCAACATGCTGGAGAACCCTACTACTGTCCAGCTTAATCACCGTATCTTGGCAACCACTACCTTTTTTACTGTTCTTGCCTTCCACCTTTACTCTCACAGACTCAGACCATTTATTCCAAAACCCGCCATGCGCGCAAACAACATGGTAATGGGGTTTGTCTCTCTTCAGGTGGCGCTGGGTATTTCAACCCTCCTCTACTGCGTTCCTACTTGGCTCGGCGCTGCACACCAGGCCGGGGCTTTGGCTCTGCTGACATCTGTTATTCTCATGTGCGCCAGACTTGGCCAGCCTAGAACTGCTCAGCGTTTGCTGATGGCCACCCTAGCCAAGCGCGGTCCTGGAGCTGCGACGGGTTCTAATGCTTCCAAAGTGTATGTCCAGCAAGCCGCCAAGTAAATAGGACCGGTCAATTTCACGATCTAATGTTTCCCACTCTTCACAATCTCCCTTTCATGCACACCGAGAACCATTCTTTTTTCTCATTCAATTGTATATAGATCAATGTAAATATGCTATATTTTCATTCGAATAACCAGGCAGTGTATAAGCTACTACATATGGCTTGATATTGTGACTAACTACCTCGTAAATAATTTTTTTCATTTCATTCTTGAGCTGTTGTAAGAAGTAGCTACCTCTCAGGAACCTGGAACCCCGTCACATGAATGTTTTGAGCGACTGGCTGCAAGTGAACTGGTAAAATTAGAAATTTTCTTGAGTTTAGAATTGAGATTTCTGCAAATATCAGCTAGCATGAATTAACGAAAGTACCAGCTAGAGTATAATATGCTTGATTTCAAATTGATCAGAAGTAGTCAAATGTATGAGACAGCGACCTGAAGACATCTGATCTACTAGTAAGCTTAGCATTCCGATTTGACGATCGCCAAGCAAATCATTATATAGATCCAATTCAAAAATAAAAATGAAATATGGTCTATTGAAAATTTAAATCAGCAAATAGAAATGCTGTCTATGTGTATCTGATTAACTTATAGTAACTTATAGTTAATCGACCACGCCAGAGGTATTATGACAAGACAGCGCTGTAATTTCATGAAAAGTTATTGCAGGTGAGGCGAACAGAGAAATGCTGAAGTTATTACAGTGATGTTATTAGAGACCGCGAAAGATTCTCGAAGCTTGGGGAATTATTGCATCTCTCTCGCGCTTGTCGCAAAGTTAGAGAACCCCAATTCAACTCATGATTTCAAGCCATTGCAAGCTTAGAGATAGTGACCTTTGTATAATCTTTTGATTAAAGGATATTGAACTTTGCAATGTACATGTACTTGAACCAATGCACGGCAACTTTGCTTCTTACAGCAACGACCTTGGGCCATACGCAAACGAGAGCGGTGGTCCAGAGGTTCCAGGCTGGTCATGTATACAAGGCAACAAACCCGCACTGCTTTATCCCTCTACAATGCTCTGCATCCCAATTAAAAACCAGTTAGAACGTCGACCAGTGATCTCCAAACAAGTCGAATCAGACAGAGGCTTGTGCGCGCCCCCAAACTTTGTGATAAACAGCAGTCTTGTATTTTTCACTAAACTGGATGGCTGAGAAAAGGGCCGTAACCATATATGGAGTGCGTACAAAAAGAGGAACCAACTGCCACATTAAGCAATAGTGATAAAAAGCATGCAGAGTGAACATAAATGGCCAGGAGTAGAGCAATTAGCGTGGTCAAGAAATGAACGTGACCAGTGTGGATTTGTCATGGTTGCCCATGGTTTCGAGAGTTATAAGAGCCCTTTCATGATCATATTAATATTGGCATATGGCCGGCCCTTTAGTAGAAAGAAGCTTAATTGCGACACTTCTAGAATCTTGAACATGACTGAAGAGCTTTATCAATGCGCCGATTGGCCCTGGATAAGGTGGTGTAGTTTTCTCGTATTTTTGACTTCAGGAGCGCACCAAGGACGGCTAGCTTTAAAACATGATAAGAAAAAAGCCAGTTACTAAGTCGACCTTTTTGTGCGGGAAGTGCGACTAAAGCGCTTAGGGTTTGCACGGCAGCAGAGCAAGGATAACGCAAAAAAAAAAAGAAGGAATCAATCCACGCCGGCCATTGAAAGCGCCAGTATACGTATACCTGTAAGTTAGCCTAAATCAAAGCTAGAGTGAAGCTAGCTAGCTCAAGGAAATGAGTCCAAACAAAGTCAAGGTGCCGATTAGAGTCTAACTTTGCTGGAATGGGTCTAGTTAAGTAGATGTTCTAGATCTTTTGGTTGAAACACGACGGGCCTCTTTTTTTATTGTGATGCGAGCTCTAGACCCCACGGTATGGCCTTAAAGTTAACGAGTGTGGCGGCGAAACGATCGACGACGACGTCAAAGTCCGCGCTTCATTGGAGTTTCATGTATCATGCATCTACTCAGTGGCCTTGTTACGACAACTCCGGAAGTATTATAACGGATCTACCAATATTGGGTGATGCGAAGGACTCATTTGAACATGACCTTGGCTCGTCGTGAATACTCTGACTTGAAGATAACAGTTTGCTATGGGCAGCGAGTCAATAGTTGATCAAAGGTCACAAGTCGCACGGGCGGAAAGTTCTAACGGCTTAGGCGGCATCTGAGGTTTAAGGGTCTGGGCGGCGGTCTCGCAATACTATAAAATGAAAGAAAAATGGATCAAGATGCTGGTATACAGCCTCAGCTGTATCATCGACGGATAAAATAAGGAAGAAAAAAAAAAGAAACCATTTTAGTCAGGAGTTTAACAATCGATTAGAAGTGTCGAAATCAGGTACTGGATCATGAGTTTTAATAGAGACTCCGTCAAATCTAGCGTCGGAGAAGTGATGATATTTCCACCGACAATATATTGCCAAGAAAGATTATTTGGGCGGGCATAAGCCTGGGGGCATGGAACTTTGACCCTATCCATGGCCGGCAAGGAACCATGCAGGAGCCTACTTTTGTGCAAAAATTACAACACAAAGTATTATGTATTACCCTAATAATAAAAGAAATCAAAAAGGTCATACAAGTCAATTATAACGAATTCAAAAGTTTTTTTTTTTTGAATACAAGGTTACTGCAAACCTTACCCTGGTGTCCAGTTAATATTATCAGCTTTTTCTCTCCCCCACACCAGTTCAAGTCGTCGCAACCCAAAAGTCTCATTTCATCCAACAGTGTTTTATAAAAATCAAACTGGGAACCGATCCTCGCCATGGCAAGCATGGCGCAAGAATACAACAACAGCCTGCTGATTGCGCAGAAGATGAGCGACGACCAAGTCGCAACCCACTTTGCCGGATTCACCAACTCGTACTCCATCAAACTGTTTTCCCGCACGCTGCGACCTGTATTCCGGCCCGGGATGCTGACGCAGAGCGAGTGCGAGCGGGTGATGATGGCACTGCTTCCCCTGCTGCTTGAGACGGTGGACCCCTTTTTTCTAAAGTTCTGTGCAAGGTTTCTGACCCCCGATGCGTATGCCGAGGTGATTGATGAGCGCAACGTTTCGCACATGTGCGGGTACCCGCTGTGCTCGCGCGTGCCCACCAACGGGCAAGGCTCTTACAAAATCGAGTTCATGAGCAAACGGATTCCGATCGTGCACACGTACCTGACCAAGTTCTGCAGCAAAGAGCACGCGCAGAGCTCCCAGTTCTACGAGAAGCAGCTGTCGGACGAGTCGCTTTTCTCGCGGAAGGACGTGACGTATTTGGGGTACGGGCACAGTGCGTACGAGGCGCAGATCGCGCTGCTGGAGGAGCTCCAGCAGATGGCGCAGGCGGAGCAGAAGACCTTGGATGAGGTGATTGTGCAGTTTGCGCAGATGTCGTTTGTGAATGGGGGTCAGCTGCAGCAGCGCCTGCACGAGAGCACGGGGCAGGCGGCGACGGCGACGGCGGCCGCGCTGGACGGGCTCAGCGACGCGATGAAGGGTTTCCACTTCAAGGTGGGCGAGCGAGATCCGGCGAAACCGAGCATGGACGACCTGGTGGGCGTGGACGAGGACCTGGAGGGCGACTCGTCGGTGGTTGAGGGATACAGAAGTATATACAACCACGGGCAGTAGTAGTAAAAAAGGGCGGTTGGACGTAATGATTCATGACTTTTGCATAGTACGTGTACTAAAAAGACGATAGATTTTTGTATGAGCATACTCGTAAATGATATGTGTGGTTTTGAAAACGATGAGCCATGTGTGGGTGGTTACAAACAGACGTGGAATAGTGGTGGAAAAGAATCGTCAAGCAAGCAGAAGCGAGCAACCATTCCAATTAACAGAGCAATATCGACTTTAGTAAAAAAAAAACAGCCAAACGATTAAATACAGCTTTTTAAGCTGGGTTGCAATGCTACCGTATACTTTTGACCAACAATACCACAGCCACCCCCAGCCTTACTATAAAGCCAAGAAGGTGTGGTAAAAAAATGCTAGTGCTGATTCAGCCGTGCAAATACTCTATACTGGGGTATACAGCACGCAGGAGAGATGATCAAAATCAGGCCATGATTGAGCTGGGCAATGATTGGTGCTGCTGGCATTAGCTAGAGTCGCGTCAATTGCTCTGCTAGAGCTGGTCACTCGGTACCATTACCTTTATTAGCATCATCCCTACTACTTCTTTTTTTTTGGTTGCTATCAATAATGGACAGAGCCTTTAAGAAAGAAGAAAAAAGGCTGTGCTTATATATTTTAGTTCTGAAGTCTATATATATATATATATATATATATATATATATATATTCAAGAATATTAGAGACTGGTGGTTACTAAAGAAGAGCTAAAATCTTTTTTGAATGTATGTATATACGATGTATGTAACATTGGGGGGCTGTTTTTTTTCAATTGCCGGCCAATGTACCAGGCTATTAAATGCCAAGTTATCACGGACTCCAAAAACCAGTATGTAGCCCCTGTAGCGTCTGTTTCTACAATCAACCTAGCTAGGCGAGCTAGATATAACATATATATAGCAGGAGTACCTTATTACGGGTACTATGATGGCGCAGCCGTCCGGCTTCCGAATGGGTTTTTTAAAGGTTTTTTTTTTTTTTTTTTTTTTTTTTTTCTTCTCTTTCGATTACAATTTTGTCCAATTAATCTATAGCAAGAGAAAAGATT
>JAKTUH010000048.1:0-15373 GCA_030556585.1 Geotrichum carabidarum
CTGGTGGCTGGAACATTTCTTGAATGTTCAGTGTGACTGTCTTACTATATTGGGTAAGTCTTTTGTGGCGACTCACAAGAAAAATTTGATAAAGAAAATTTTTCTCTGTTCCACAAAATTATAAATAGGATTAGTTTCTCTTCTACTTTCTTTCTTCTTACCATATACTTTCTTGTATCAATCCAAACTATCTTTTGTTCCTACCTTGTCAAACATTCTCTCGTCAACCGTCTTCTCTTCACCATGACTATCACTGCTTCCTTGTTGCAACAAAAATTATAAATAGGATTAGTTTTCTTTTTTACTTTCTTTCTTCTTACCATATACTTTCTTGTATCAATTCAAACTATCTTTTGTTTCCATCTTGTCAAACATTCTCTAGACAACCCTCTTCTCTTCACCATGACTATCACTGCTTCCTTGTTGCACCAACACCTTCAGTAGCAATACTCTCATCCAAGTTACAGTTTGGGAAAACGTCTTTCTTGAAGTGGACATTTCTGAACTCAACAACCTTGCTGTTGGAGAAAATGCGGTAGGCCGTGCGCTCTTGGCTGTAACCAACCATGTTGCCTTGAGTGACTTTGGAGCCAAACTTGGAGCTACGCAGCTCTGGAGGAATAACCACAAAGGCCTGACTGGTGTGAATAGTTTGTTTTGGGCCATGAAGAATTGGTTGCTCTGATGGTTTTCTGACACTTGTGTCACCCTTACCTGACAAACTTAACGCAATGTTAAGCTCAGTTAAGATAAAGCTAAGGTTGACTTAATTTTGAGTTGACGTGAAACTTAAGCTAGAGCTAAATATGAGCTAACTCCGACTTAAAGGTGGCTGGCTGATGAGCCATCACTAATGTTTGTTTACTTTCTCTGTTTACTTTTGTTTGTTTATATGAGAAGATCTTTTCTCCTTTCTTTGTATTTTATTTAGTTGAACATAATATTCTCTATTTTCTATTCACCTACTTGATGGCTCGACAAGTCTTCTACATTGGATACCCAAATGCCAATGGATAATCCATTGCCTAACCGCCTGAATCTATCAGCTGATGATGATTTGGCATCTGTGAAAATGGATTTACAACATCATCATGGCAACATTCTTTATTGAAGTTTATAAGAACGCAAGAAATGAATGATTGTTCACTTGTTGACAAAGCCCTTGGTCGTTTTCGGTTTGAAAAAAAAAAAAAAAAAAAAAAAAAAAATGTTGTTGCGAACGTGGGTTTGTCTGGTAGATTTCCAATAGGTACATGGTTTGTGATAGGCTTTGGGAAATGAAGAATCAGTGTCCCTGATGGTATTTTGACAACACTTGGTCAATTTTTATGGAAAAACATAAAGCACAGTCAAGTCAAAAATCTATGGCAATTTAAAAAGTGTAAAGTTAAGTTTGAGTTATATGCTCTCAGCTAACTTAAGAGAGAGGCTGAATATCACAAAATGCTGTTCACTTTGATTGTTAAGTTCTGTTTGTCTATCGGAGAGGTCTTGCCTCCCGACTTGGTATTTTGGTTGTTTTTTTTTTTCCCATCACATTTTTCCAATATTGTTAACGTAATTAGTCTCGCTCTCACAAGATTAGCTCCTAGGCTGCAACTCACCAAATAACAGCTTGATTTCTGTGTCAATCGAGGAGATTGTAATATCTTTGGAACTAATCTTCTTCATCAATGCCAGATTGCCCAAAGTGCGCGTAAGATCAACAAGGGCCTGTCGGCCATCTTTTTCTGCAATAAGTGTAATTGCCAAATCAGCATCCTCTAAAGGAGGAGCATTTGACGGCACAGTGCATTTTGGATGCAAAGAAATCGCACATACTCGCAAACCAATATACTATGTGCTATTTTACAACACATTGCACAAACTTTGAGGTCGCTCAGTACTGCCAAAACTTCAGACTATTGCTTTATCATCATCATCATATTGTAGCTCAACATTAGGAGTCACTTTTGTGTAACATATGTCATGTCCACACTCTTTTGACTTCAGTCCTTTTACCCATCCTACTTGATTAAATGTGAGCTTTCACGCTGGTTAAGGCCAAGCAATGAGGTATCAACTCACTCAACATGGTTATAGAAAGAGTTGGATTTTGAGTAGTACGTACTTGTTTCTTCACCAGTAAAATACAACGCGTACTTACTATTGTTGAACGGTGCACGGATAACTTATTAATTGTGGAGGAGTGTGGGGAAGGCAACATTCTAAGCGAAGTTGCTTGTTTTAAACGATTATAATAACTGTATACACTTTGCATTACTCTGTGGGGTAACGTCGATATGGCGAAAATCTTGACGCGATCGAGATGTTACCGCCAGTCGTCAATACCATTGTAAGACTAATTAAGAAGAAAACAATTGTCGAGTAATTAATTCAATTGTGCCACAGATTCTTTTATAATTCTTTACAACGTCGTTCCTACTCTGCTTCAAGGGCTGTGCAGCACATGTCGCAGGCGCATTTGTCCTTATATAGAAGCAAATTCTGTCCTTAAATTTGTATATATATAGCTTTATATGCGCGCTCCTGGGACTAATAAGCAATACTCTAGACTCTATAGATCTAGAATTCGAACGTCGGATACTTCTAACGCAATGTAAATAAAACTTTCATCATCTTTTTGGTCTGCTGCTCCTTCAATTGACGTGCCAAGGTTCTCCAAGGCTGACGAAAACCCCTGTGTTAATATTTATAGGGTAAGGGTTGTTGTATTTAACCTTCTATCTCGTTTCTTGTCCTTGAAAACCCGCCAGTCCAGGTCGCAGCTATCCGCGATGAAGTTCAAGTTAAAAAAGAAGATACACCTGGGCATAAATTTCCAGCTATGTTGCCTGGTTTTTGTATCTTCCTTGGTTGGACTCACAGTTCTTGCTGTAGCCACAGTAAGTTTTACTCCTTTTTCTGAAGTTGCTAATGTACCAACAACCAATATCTAGTCGATAAATAATCATTCAGTCGTCTTGGATTTGCGCACAGATAGACTCACTGTCGTTGCTAGGCTCAAGGCTGCTCAGATTTCTCAGGTTTTGTCATCCTTACTAGGCGAGATCATTCTAATTAGTTCTCGAAGTTTTCTTCAATCTTTACTCTCCTCCTACTACAACTTCGGGGCCGACAACATCGATAAATCCTCTATTCAAGAGTTCAACTTAGTCTTAGAATCGACAGATAACTGTGTTGCCGGTGCTGTATATTCTGATAATTTCACTAAAATATCATACAACATTGTGAACGGATCTGTGCCTACAGATAGCACCCTACCTCTTCAGCTGTTTCCCCTCGAAACTCCAAACGACTTGAATATCACATATATTAACGGAATTGACGGCTATATGAGGGGACCGGTGCCTGTCAATGATTCATTTTTCTTGTCTTTCACTCGAACTATCATGAAGAACACTCCAGACTTTGAAAATTCAAACAGAAACTTTACTCAGAATGTGATCGGGTACTTAACAATAGTATCTCAAGCGTCCTCCCTGGTGGATATCATGCAGAATCTCAATATCGAGAAAGGAACTCGCATGGCTATCATAGGTCTCTCTGGAAACTTCACGCGAAGTCAAGCAAAACTTCAGCCTACCTTGAACTACACATTTGTCTTGCCATCAGATATTTGTCCGACTTGTAATGGAAGCTATTCTTTGAAGCCTAACGGGCGTCAATACTCAGCCCTAGTCAATGGAACGTACGGTACTGCACGAAACGTTAATGCAAGAGGAATTGGCAAGGTTGCAATAGCATATGCCCCAGTCAGACAGATATCTCAGGTATGGGCTGTACTTATTTTTCAGGCACATGCAGTTCTCTACAAGCCAATCATGACTCTTCGTGTGATTCTGCTTGTGTGCGTACTTGCCATTGGGTTTGGAGTTTGTTTAACTACATTTTTACTGTCAGGATGGGTTGTTAAACCTATTACAAGGTTACAAGCTGCCACTGAACAGTCAACAAATGGTTCCATGAGCAAAAGAAAGAATGGACGCTTTAAGAAATTTTTTACCTTTTGGCGCTCACAGCCCAAAAAAGTAGATGAATTGCAATCCAATGCAAATTCATCAAGGCCCTTCAGCTCGCCAGGATCAGAGTTTCGAATCCCAGAGCAAGTTGTCACTCGCAAATATATTAAAGACGAGCTTACAGAACTGACAGAGACATTTAATGAGATGACCGCTGAGCTGAGGAAACAATACACAAATTTGGAAGAGAGAGTTGTTCAGCGCACCAATGAAATCAAAGCTGCCAAGGTCCACGCTGAAACAGCCAATGAAGCCAAGTCCCTCTTCATTGCCAATATCACTCATGAACTTCGAACCCCTCTGAACGGTATCCTTGGTATGGCCGCTGTGTCCATGGAAGAGTCTGATCCTCAAAGCATTCGCAATGCGCTGAAGGTCATTTTTAAGTCAGGCGAACTTCTGCTACGTCTCCTCACTGACTTGCTGAGCTTTTCTAAGAGCCAAGTTGATAACATGCAACTTGAACCTAAGGGCTTTGCGATTTCAGAAGTCATTTCACAGTTGCATGCAATTTTTGATGAGCAAAGCAAGATTGCAAATATTTCATTTTCTATCGACGTTTTTTCTCCGTTCCTTTATGATCTGGAGTTTAGAGGCGATATTAACCGCATTCTTCAGGTTCTGATGAATTTGGTTTCCAACAGTTTAAAATTCACAACAGAGGGCACTGTTACCGTGGCCTTTTCTGCTTCAATCCCAGGCAGCGACAAAACGGAAGAATGTTCTTCCTCACATTCAACTACAAACAAATCTCTTACTCCTATTTCAGAAAGCCTGTCATCAGTTGAGCTTTCTATCAAGGTAACTGATACTGGTCCTGGGATTGCACCACATTTGCAATCAAAAGTTTTCGAACCTTTCGTACAAGGCGACTTAGCGTTATCAGAGAAGCGAGGAGGTGTTGGTCTCGGCCTTTCTATCTGCTCACAGTTAGCTCACCTTATGAATGGTGAGATCTCTTTAACTTCTGAGCTGGGTAAAGGATCTGTGTTCACTTTCAAGCTTCCTTTAGAAATCATCCGATACCAAACGGAGGCAAAAACTTCGGAAAAGGTCAAGCAGTGGGACATGCCACTTTCTTCTGTGACTAGTCCTTCAGATGAAGCTTTACAAAAGAGGATGAACTTCTCTACTCACTCAACTTCAACAATTTCTATTGATGCAGATCGGTCAAAGGATGACCTTTTATTTGCTGACCTTTCAGTACTTATTGCTGAGGACAACAAAGTCAATCAAGAAGTGTTGGTCAAAATGCTTAAACTGGAGGGACTTGGTAACGTTCGGGTAGCTAAAGATGGGTTGGAAGCAGTTAATGCCGTCAAAGAGTGTTCTGCTCGTCCCTTTGACGTCATTTTTATGGATATCCAAATGCCTCATCTTGACGGAAAGCAAGCAACAGAAATCATCCGGAAGGAGTTGAATTTCACTGGAGTTATCATTGCCGTTTCGGCATTCACGGATAGTTCGAACATTGAAGATTGTCTTGCTGTCGGAATGGAGCATTTTCTGGCCAAACCTTTGCGCCGACCTCAACTTCATACTCTTCTCTTGAGTCTTCAAAATCGTCAGCTTTGAATGTGTCCCGAGATCACTGTGGCTGAGCCACATATTATTTATTTCAAGAAAGAAGTAATATCTTTTCGTTCTTTATGTACTTTTATTCTTACCATTTTAATTTCAAGATTCTATAACCTTGCAATGACTAACTTCCCTGCAAATATTGTGTAAGTAGTCTATGATTTCATTTCTTCGAAATCATATGGAAGTTGAATCTCACTCGTTATGTAATCGTGAAATTTTACACCTTATTGGAGAAAATAATCGTTAAATAAACTAACCAGCCTTGGGACCCACGTTGAAATCTTTTTCAGTCAAACATTTCGATACCATTACGCATCCATTCTGAACTTACTAGTGCGACTTCTACTGAATGCTCATTTATTGAAATTGCGTGCAATAATTTATTGAAGTACTGGTGAGCGTTGAAATGTTCCGCGTTCCAGCTATGCGCACTATTGCATTCAACGAATGCAAAAGGTTTTCATGTAGGACAGTCAAGCACTCGGTCGGTGCAGTTTACAAGTCGACGTTGGCAAAAGCTGCTTCATCTATGCCGTCAGAGAAATCTAGGCTGGATCCTCAATTATCCGATGCTCTCAGCTCTGCTTCCACCCTAGTCCATCAAGTAAAGCGTCGAGATGACCCATTTTCAATTGTGTCTCAAGAGATGTCACTACTGGCTAATAATATTGGAAAGCTATTAGGATCTGGGCATCCAATTCTGAACAAGGTAGCTATGTACTACTTCCAGAGTGAAGGCAAGCATGTCAGACCTTTGATTGTACTCGTTTTGAGCAAGGCATTATCCGAAATTCCATTATCCGAGAGAGACAGGGGCATTATAGACGATCTATCTACAACATCACGATTTTCGGGTATCGACGATTCGCTCAGTCCTCTGTCTATCCTTCATGGGTCTAAGTTAAATCTGCTGAATCCGTTTCGCCGTCACGCAGAGTCAATAAGTGCGGAAACCGATGGGATCTTGCCCCAGCAGCGTCGGTTGGCTGAGATTGTTGAAATAATCCACACTGCCTCTTTGCTTCACGACGATGTTATTGACAATTCTGCAACACGAAGAGGCTCACCCAGTGGTAACATTGCATTTGGTAATAAAATGGCTATTCTCGCTGGAGATTTTCTTTTAGGTACTGCCTCAGTAGCTATCGCTCGTTTGCGAAATGCTGAAGTCATTGAATTATTATCTACGACAATGGCCAACTTGGTTGAAGGGGAGTTCATGCAACTGAAAAACACAGCTGTGGATAGTACTTCAGAAGCGAATCGTGCCAGTTTCGAATATTACATGCACAAGACATATTTGAAGACAGCTAGTTTAATGTCTAAATCGTGTCGCGCCACTGCCGTTTTATCTGGTGCTCGAGACGATGTTATTGATGCTTGCTACAATTTTGGGCGGGATCTTGGTTTATGTTTTCAGATTGTGGATGATATGTTAGACTACACCGTCAGCGAAAAGAATCTTGGAAAACCAGCCGGTGCAGACCTGAAGCTTGGTCTAGCCACTGCTCCTGTTTTATTCGCCTGGGAGAAATACCCTGAACTGGGCAACATGATTAGAAGGCAGTTCAACGAGCCAGGAGATGTTGAAATGGCTCGGGAATATGTGGAAAAGGCTGGAGGTCTAGAGCGCACTAGAGAACTCGCGGAGCAGTATGCAAATGCTGCTATTAATGATTTGCAAATTCTCCCCGATTCAGACGCTCGCTCTGCATTGATTAATCTTACCAACACGATGCTTAATAGAAAGCATTGAGAACTTGTATATAAGTAAATTCCATTTTGTGCATAGAGTTGAAATGATTAGAGTTTCTGCAATTGTATTTGAGGATAAATGAGACCTATTTAGTAGCCTGAGAGTCTCGTCACGTCTTTCTAATTTATGGATATATCTGATAACAGTAGAGTCAGTCTTATTAAAATTGAGCTATAACTCAACTTGTGTATCGGAGCTTCAGTCATCGAAGTACTTCAACATTATAAGATGGGAAATAAATGAAAATATAAAGCATTTTCAACATAGTAAGAGAGAACATTTTATTTTCTTAGCAAGAATATACCGAAAACCTGCTTCAATGTCTAGCAAAGCACACAGCTTCATAGCATTCATAAAGTGTCAATTTGGTCTAAAATGGAGGAAACTTGGCTTCTAACTCGGCAACAATATCAGGCAGTTTGCTGCTTTCAAGCAAAATCAGGTGCCCCTGAGTGTAAATACCACTCTCTTGGAAAGCACGTCTGGAATCAGCATTCTGAGCTTCGTTCGTGTACTGGAAAGACTTGTGGAACAAAGCGTGAGGATGGATGAACTCATCCTCGGGATGAAAATAATAGGTCTCCTTGGGATTCTTCATTGAATTAGCATTTCTCAAAATGAATTTTAATACCAGACATACCTCGAAAAGCTTCCCTTTTTTACTTTGGCGTTTCTCTTCTTTATCAAGCTGAGATTCTTCTTCAGTAAAAGTCTTCGAAAGCAAAATAATGTAATCAAAATCAAAAGGTTCGCTCTGGCACTTTGGTTAGCGAAGGTCTCGTTCAGGAAATCTGATCTACTCTTACCTTGTTATTTGCTTGAGCAATCTCCTTGACCAGCATGTTATACATAGGAGGAACTACCTCTGTCGGCATATTGATCAAACGCTCACTAATAATGAGACCAACCTTAGATGCTGAGGATGATATAAACAGTTGTCGCAGTTTTCGATTGAACTCGGGATAATCCTGAGTCTTCAAAATGAAATAGTCTATCAGAGATTTAAAAACAGGTTTATCCTAATCTTTGTTAGAATGAACCAAGTATACCAGGTTTACAACCTACCTTGTTTTCCTTCATATTCAACACAGTGAGCAAAGCAAATGGGTCGCTCTCTTTTCCATCAGTCTTGACAGTTGATCCCATGGCACCCTGAGAGATAATCATATCTGAAATGCTCGAAAGATCAAAAAGAGTACTGTCGGTATCTAGCAACTGACGCAGCAAGTTTTTAATTGCATGGAAGTCGATTTCTCCTGGGTCAAAGTAGTCGAAATCAACATTGACAATCTCTTCTGATTCAGAGTCCTGATTGAAGGTTAGGAGAGTAATATCCCACCATAAAAAAAAAACTACATACAGAGGAGGATTCATCTTTAGCCTCTTGTTCCTGAACCAAAGAATCCTCTAATTTGCGCTTCTTTTCTTCGCTTTTGTTAGCTGACATGTTGAGATTAAAGTGCTTTGCAAGCAAAGAAAATTCTGAAAAAAAACTTTCGAATGTTAGAACTTGAGGTTTCAATGTCCCAAACTCCCATTTGGGATTTCATGTATCAGTTCGTCCATCGCTCGAAAACTAAAGTCCTACTATCTCAGCGCTTTTTCACTTCATATTGTATCAACTTCAACATGACGGGGATAGATGGATTTGATACAAGCTTCATCAAGCGGCCGATGCTAAGAATCCCAAACGTGGAGGAATTTGAGAGCGGAGTGAAATTGAAAATGATGAGTTATAATGTATGGAGCTACTGCTACTTTTGGTCTTACATCAAATATCTAACAGTGATTAGGTATTAGCACAGGCATTGGTGCGGCGAGATCTATTTCCAGAAAATGGTATGTGACATTATATCATTAATCATTCAGTTTTTACTAATTTGACTCAGGAGCTATGCTCAAATGGAAATGGCGACATCAAGTTTTGAAGGCTGAAATTGAGTACTATGATCCCGATGTTTTGCTGCTGCAAGAAGTCGATGAAGCGAAGGTTGACACTTTCTGGAGACCTATTTTGAAAGCTCTTGGATTGATATCTGTTTATCATAGATTTCCTGAAAAATCACATGGCTTGCTCATTGCTTATCGAGGTTCAGTGTTTTTCATTGCGGATGAACTTCGAATTAATTACGACGAAGTCAACGAACCTGCCATTTTGAAACATGGAACCTCAAAGAACACTGGATTTGCTGTTGCCTTGCAGTTTCAACAAGAATTTACCAAACAACAATCACCAGGAATCATCGTGGGAAATTCGCATTTGTTTTGGCATCCTGATGGATCCTACGAGCGGGCTCGGCAGCTAGGTGTTTTGAGTAGAGAGCTGGAAAATTTTGCGAAGAAATATGCAAATTGGCCTCTATTACTAGGTGGAGATTTTAATTCTTCACCAGATGACATCCCCTACACTTTCTTGATCCACCGCCCGAGTGAAATTTCCAGTATCCCTCCTCATACTCTTGGAATTTTTGCTCGCAGCATCCCATATCTACTTTCAAAACAACCTGATCCTGATATCGCGACTCAAATTAGTCTAGATGATCACACAAAGTCATTGATATCTCTATTTCAGCAAATTTCGGATCACAGTACAGTCAGTCTCTATGGTGAAAACTACCGCTATGTCCACACTGTAAACAGTATTGTAAGCGATTATCACGAACCGGCATTTTCCAACTGGGCCCACTCTTGGAGAGGTTTGCTGGATTACATATTCTACTTCAAGCCCAAGAATAGATCATCACAGATCAGAGTGTTGGAATTACTACGCATGCCTGAACCTGACGAAATGGGCCCAGAGCCAAGCGGTCAACCTAGAGAATCTCAATATCCGAGCGACCATCTTTGTATCATGGCAACGTTATCAATAAGCTGAGTTGATTCCAGCTCGTTTGATAATTTCAAGGCTGTTTTTTTTTCGTGCCTAGATATGTGAATATTTGTTAGATGACGTGTAGATAGGCCAAACAGAAATGATGATTTTTTTGAACGGTTAGCTAATAGACCCCATCTATCGGTTTACCTCACTGGTTCCCCCCGCCTTTCATTTCATCCTGGCAAACTTACGGATTTACATCAGATTAAGTGATTAAAAATTGGGCAGGAGACATACATTTTGATTGACGGAATGCAGACAGTGAGTACCTCTTGATCTACCTTCCAAAACTACAGTTCTTGGTCATCGCCTGGCTTTCAAAATATTGCATAATGCATTTCTACGACTTTTGTCTCCTCAGCGGAACAAGAAACGGCGGTTAACGAAGGCCATACATTGTCTGTATATATATACTTTAAGATTATGTAACACAAAGATGCTCGCTCATTTTTGTATTGCAAGTCTACACTCATTGCAGAAAATTACGTCGGACAATAAAATCATTCTTAACCTTCTTTGTATATATTTATATTCTGGCCATGTGCAGAATTTAGGGAGGCCGTTTCAGATTAACAATACTTTGACAAAGGTTTCCTCAGCATTCATTCACCTTTCAAAACTCATGACAACTCCACCTCCCAACGATGGTGCTTCACCAACTCAGAGTGCTCCTTCCTTAATTGCTTCTGAGTCGCGATGCGCGTATTTGAAGATTTGCTACCAAGCAGTTTGCGATGCAATTGCGTGCGAAGTCGACGTCCAATCCAATGAACCGAACTCAGTTCAACTAGTTGCTGTTTCTAAACTAATGCCCTCATCTGACATTCAAGCATTGTATGACTTGGGACACCGACATTTCGGAGAGAACTATGTTCAAGAATTGGCTGCCAAAGCTCGAATTGTAAGACTAGACAAGACGGCTTGAGAATCGATATACTAACAGAAATTTCTGGTAGCTGCCGAAGGATATTGAGTGGCACTTTATTGGAAATCTACAGACAAACAAATGCAAAGTTCTGTCTGCCATACCAAATATGTACGCAATTGAAACTGTAGACACTGAGGCAAAAGCTCAGAAGCTCAATGACACTCGGGGCGACTTGGACGTTATGAATGTTTATATTCAAGTGAATACGAGCAGAGAAGAGCAAAAAGGTGGCCTGTTGGACGAAATCTCAATTGTAACATTAGCTGATTATATTGCAAAGCATTGCCCAAAGTTACATTTACTTGGACTCATGACAATTGGATCCACTACGCATTCTTTTGAATCCGGAGAGAATCAGGATTTTAGGGTATGTTGATGCATTATTCCACCCCAGTCGTTTTGATCTAATACATTTTAGATGTTGGTTACTTTAGGGGAACGGTTGTCTCGCAGAGCTCACAGGCACATGAGACTAAGCATGGGGATGAGCTCAGACTATCTAGAAGCAATTCGACAGGGATCTTCCAGCGTTCGAGTCGGTCGCACAATTTTTGGAGCAAGGCCTCAGAAATCAGAAAACTGAGAGAAGCAATCGCGTTAGTATGACCTTTTTTTTTTTTTTAATTATATAACCTGTATATAAAATTACAACTGGTACAATGATGACAAGTTTTTTGCTAGAATAGCAGGGATGCGATTGTCGGTAGCTCGAACGGTTACTCTGTAATTAGAATGCTTTTGGTCAGGTTCCAATCTCACCAAGCAGCCAAAGCCTCCGCCTTCGCTGGTATGCAATATGCTGGCACCAACTAAGTTATTTGGATTTGGATCAGCATTTAGCACAGCGCTGTAATTCAATGAGTTGAAAACTCTCTTGTCATCAACTGGCTGCTGATCAGATGATGAATAGGAGACGTTCTTGAAGATTTTCTGGCTCTCCAATCCATTTTCATTGCCGATTAAATTCCACTTTTTGAAGTAGTCCTCTGAACTCAGCGGTGCCGGATCCATAAACTTTTCCAGCACAACAGGCAACTTTAGATTGAGGACCTTGAGAGATCCTGCGAGGTAAGTAATTTTGATCAAAGGAGATTCTGAAAATGGCTGTTTGGCTTGGATAATGATCACTTGCTGGGTTGTTTGATCAGCATTGATAGAAGAGTCAGGAAAGTTTTTGGTTGTAATGTTTATTGCGTCTTCACCAGCAGGATTAGCAAGCTCAACAGAAAGGGACTGTAATTGAGAACCGGAAATGTTGCGGAAATATAGAATAACGCATCCAAGATGCTTTCTAAACTCTGAGCGAAGACCAATCTGAACGAGAGAGTCCTCATAAAATATGCCTTCGGTAGTAGTCAGCAACTTTTTATAGTTCTTTTCCCAACCTGAGGTCATGAGTGGTGGGGTCTTATCGGTATGCTGAGCGGCACTGACGGTACTTCCCTTGCGAGGTGTTGGAGGTGGCGGTCTGCTGCTTTCAGCACCAGAAGAAGGAAGGGCTGGAGACGTGGTCTGAGTGGCTTGAGTGTCTATTAGATCTTGAATACCTTGGGTTTTTCTAGTAGCATTGGAACCCTCCAAATTCAAGGCTGTCTTATCTTCCTGAGCAGCTGAACTGCCCAATACCCAAATCCGCTTATCTTCTGACTGAGCATGTTTTGTATGCAGACGAGTTAGTAAAGCAGAGGTTCGCTCCGGGAAAGGTGGCATTTCATCCCAGATCGTAGGAAAGATGGCAGCATGTTCATCCTTAGCCATGTTGAGATATTCGAAAGAACGTTGTTGCAGTTCTGAATCAATTGACGTAAGATAGAACTCAAATACCTGAAGCAACTGAGGCTTGATTTCAACAAAAAGATTCATGAACTTGATGTAGGTAGTAAGAAGCATGCCTTTCGTGAAAGGAGAACAGGAAGAAAAGCGGTCGTGTAAAGCTAAGAATTGCTCAATGGGTGAATTTCCAGGCTCTTCAGCAACAAGATGGCCATATTCACCCAAGAGATATCCACCGACCTTGACCATGTTCTCATTACATGATGAAGCCTTCAGGTATTGCATGACTGTCTTAACTGTGTACGCCTGCAGGCTTTCGTTGTTGACAACGATTTGAACCACTCGCTGCCAAACCTCATCACTAACATGGGAGCCTGCTATAGAAATTAACCGTAGTGAAATGTCAACGTACCACTGAAATTCGTTGGCATATTTTTCAGCTAAAATGGCTATTCTGATGACCATTTCACCTCGGATTGCAAAATCTGCTGCTTGTAGATATTTCAGTAACTCATTTACAATAATGCGAACATTGTCTGCATTGCAGATGGAATACAGTAAATCGATGGCTTTTCGACGAACTGAGATATCGCGATCTCTCAGGGACTGAATAATGGTAATCAAATATTTGCTGATAGGAATTTGTTCGTATCTAGCGGCGAGATTGGACATGGTGTTGAGAGCTAGATATCGGATATTTGTTTCGCTGGAGGTAAGAAACTGACCTAGAATATTGACAATGCGTTCCATGACTGAGGGATCAACGTCGAGATGAATTGCCAAATTAATGACTTCAAATAGCACAGCGTTTTGCGCATTGTTTTGTTGAATGTTCTTTGAAGGGACTGCGTTAGATTCAACCACTTTATGGATGACCTTTCGCAGTGCTATCTGGACTGTCTCATCTGTTGAGGGAGGATAGTACTGAAGAAGTTTGAATAGTTTGACGAATAGCCAGGGAACGGGAACTTTGTAGTAGAGATATTCGTCAGGGCATACTCGTTCAAATACAAGCTGTTGCAAACGGCGAACAACTTTGCCATAAGCCATTTTGTAACTCTCGGGGTCATCTTGAACTAATGCAATGACAAGCGAGGAAGCTGACGTAGCAACACCAAAACTGGGGTCATCTAGTAAAGCTACAATTCGATCCGCTTTGGAAGCAGGGATGATGCGGGGATCTTTTCTATAGAGTCGTAACATTGTCAATGCCGCTTTCTTGCGAACAAAGTCATGGGAAGTACTAGCCAAGTATGTTTGTTAGTTTGAGTCATAGTTTTAAAAAGTGATGAGCAAACATACGGGGAAATCATGAGCTTGAAAACATCATTTGCTAAAGCATCACACATTGTAGCACCTCCAACGGTAGCAATGCAGTTAAGGGCGAGGCATGTAAAGTAATCATTCATGACATTCAAGTCCTTTTGGATGCTATTAATTACCAAGTGAAGCAAGTCACTATTTTCATTCAGGAAGATTGAAACAGCCAGGTATCCGATCTGCTTTTCTGTGTAGGTGTTGGACGAAATTAAACCAATGGACTCCAAGTGACCAAAGTTGACATCATGGCCCAAAATGTAGATGTAGATGAGTTTGCAAATGTATTTTTTCTTCTGATAGCCATTCAAGCTTGGGTCTTTAAACTTGAGGCGGATGTTTGCCAGCTCCTGGTTGATTCGCTTTGTTTCCAGGTCTCTGGCACGGGCATTTCGCAGGTCTGCTATGAACCTGACAAGGCCCTTCATAGGCTGCGACATTTTGAACGAAACAACCTGCTAGCAAACAAATTTAGGAGAAGGCTAACTTCCGCAAAGTAATATTTGCCTAGATGAGAGGTAGGGAGGGGTTGTAGGGCCAGAGCGGGTTGACTATTGAAAAATTGGAGGTTTCAATTAAAAAAAACACCTAATACTTTTTCAATGCATGCAAGGGTGGTGGAAAAATGGTTATGTAAGAGCTTAGGTGACAGCCATGAAAAGTGTTCCTGGACTACGCATACATATATATAAGCAACAGCCATGGACAATGGAAATTGAAGAGAGAAAGGGCATGAAGAAGTATGGCATTAGATCTGAGTGAATGATGCGAATTGGACAAGTTGGGTGGGTTTAGGATGTGTTGCAAGTGGTTGCACAGGTTTGAAAAGAAGCAGTAGTGACGAAGAGACCGAGATGGAGATCTTGAGGTCAAAATACGTTTTAAAAAGCCATTAATAGCGCTGGTAAACGGCCAGTGATCTTGCTATCAATCTTTAGCTGAGAAGAACTTGAGAAGCAGCAGCAGCAGCAGCAGCAGCATCATTCAATTGCTGTAGTAGAGATGTCAGCACCTTGAGAAGAGCAGCTTGAATTTTACAATTCAAATGTGCCAGTGAAGAAGAAGTTGGATGACTGCAACTGTCTACAGATCTTGATTTCTATCAACTTTTGCCATATGAC
>JAKTUH010000048.1:15473-70497 GCA_030556585.1 Geotrichum carabidarum
TTTTTTTTTTTTTTTATCTTTCTCTCCTTCCACTCATTGATAGATACCATCTACTATAAACTACCATCATCACCTTAAACTCTCTCTCTCTCTCTACTAGAACCTTCATGACTCTCATGTCTTTCAACTCTTTCTTCTAGATCTACTCATCTCTCTCTTCTTCTCCGTCATTCTTTGATACTTCACATAATTTATTGCTTTCATTATCTCATATCGATAACATCTCATGAAATCTTATTGGGTGAACTTGTGCATCTTTTTCAGTTCACTCGCTATCATCTTATCAGAAACCCGTCAGACCTAGAATGTCCACCAAATCTGACTCCGTTGGCGGTGCAATCGTGATATCCTCAAGCCCAAATATTATGCCAATGGAAACAAGTAATACTACTGAGGCCTCCTCCTCCGGAGAGCCGCGCAAAGGAAGAATTCATCAAACTCAAACTCAACAACAACAAGAACAATCTCCAATTACTCGCCCCGACGATAAAAATGCAACACTGGCAATAGCTTCTAGTCCTGCCCAAGGCTCTTCTCGAAATCAGACTACAGAGGTCAAAAAACCCATCATCCCTAAAGACGAGCCTGCAAATTACACTTCATCTCAAGGCAAGCCAAGAGTACTCGCAAAATCTTTACCACATGAATCTCCCACCAGCCAACGACCCAAAAAGCCTAGCTGCCCACCCTCACCCCATTCTCCGTCCCTTTCTCCCTGGTGCCAAAACTGCCAGACCAGTAACACTCCTCTGTGGCGAAGAGATGAGTCGGGCCAAATTCTATGCAATGCTTGTGGTCTATTTCTCAAACTTCATGGCCGTCCTAGACCAATCTCCCTAAAAACTGATACCATCAAATCAAGAAACAGAACCAAAAACAATCACAATGGAACACAAATAGGCTCTCCGGGAGGCGCAAATATGGGGTTGGACACTCAATCCAAGCCGGTCTCAGATGCCATCCAAAAGTCAGTAAAGGCTAAATCAAGGAAACGTGGACTCACCTCTGTTGTCTCCAAGATGTCTGAGCAAAAAAGTACCCGTTCTGCCACTTCTTCGCCCTCGTTAACCCCAGCCTCAGAAATAACGCATGATTCTTCAAACTCCCCTTCCTCGATAAGCTCAGTTCTTAGAGACATGCGCCCCGGAGATAGCCAAGCCACTGATGCCACAACTTCACCTGCATCAATTAGCTTGCCTGTACCAGCCACCTCCGCAGCAGCTTCAAAGAGTCTGAGCGTCTCACAGCAAGAGCCATTGCCACCTCTCTTGGCATCTCTAGATCCTAAAACCACCGCTACTACATCTTCCAACATTAATCAACAAACTCCTTACGTCAGTTGGGTTCCTTCCCCATCTTTCAACCCTTTGACCCGAAATTCTCAACTACCTACCCTCAATTCACCTGCTGCCTCTCCGTTCATCTCGGCGACAAGTGCTGCCTTTGCTCCTCTAAATGCGCTTAAGGATGGAGACGGTAATCCGTTTTCCCCGCTAAGACCTCCTACTACACATGGCACTTCGAATCCCATGAAAAGTCTCTTGTCAGATTCTCATTCCCCAGCGATTGGCCATCACCCACCTTCTCTACAAGCGATCACAAGTCCATTACTTCTTGCTTCCACGCCTTCTTCTCATCTACATGCTCCCTCAGTTAGCTCCTCACTGTTGAATCCTCCAAAACTTTTTTATCAAGCATCAGATGCAAGCAAGGAGGGAGACGCTGGAGCTGCTGGCTCCTCACAGGGCCTCTTTCCTGGCCCGCTGAACTCAGCCAAAACGGCGCTAGACCATTTAACATCCGCAGCATGTACCTCACCTTATTTGGCACCGGTTCGCCAAAAGCCAGATTCGAGGCTGCCTCCAATTGTGTCTCCTTACGATGCAAAACATACCAAAGAAGACCATGGCAGCTTCATAAAAGAGATGAGTTTATCCACTCCTCGAGGATCTGAGTTGACCCAACATCACTCACTTGAGAATTCTCAAAATGAACATGATACTTCCAATCAAGCCTTGCAAACAAGAGTCTCAGAACTTGAGCTTGTCAATGATCTTTTAAGATCTCGCATTACAGAATTAGAATCATCAGAGAATTCTGCTCGAAGATCAGAGGCCATTGTTCGAGAATCAGAAATCCTTCTCAGAGTTCGGGTAAATAGATTGGAGGGCAAGATTCAATCCTACTTGAAGCAAATGAAAACTCTCAATACAAACCTGCACGCTCTAAAAGGTGTTTCATCTCCAGCTACCTTGGATGGGCTGCTGGAAGATGACGATTTGGATTTTTCAGATGATGAGGATGACACCCATCTTGATGCGGCAAAACTGGCCTCCAATAGAAATGTAGCCAGTGAGCTCAAGCCAGACCTCATGGCAGTGCCCAATGGCAGCAATACAAGCCATGAAGGCTTGAAACCCACACATTTGCCAGACTCTTTGGAAGATAATCCTTCCAAAAAGTTCAAGCCTGCAACTTAATTTATATGATCTTTTTTTTCCTTTTTTTTTTTTTTTTTTTACAAGAATAGGCATGCGTTTTACAAGTTATTGATGATGCAGATAAAATCCAAATTTTAGTTAAATTTACTATGTACAATTCTAACGAAGATTAAACAATGACGCTTCCCTTGTCCACAAATGCACCCTCGAATGAAACGGACTCTGATGATGCATCGCTGGGAAGAGACTGTTCCAGGGGAGAGTAAAGGTACCAAGCCTTGAGAGCATTGACAGCTGCTCTGGTCTTGCTTTCTGATAAGCTGGCTCCCTGCCCTTCACCCAGCTTTTGTTCGCCGCTAAAGACACCCACAACAAACACTGGGTGGGATGTGTATCGACCGGTTTCAACCAATAGGCGAGATGTAGGGTTCTCCAATCCTTCTCGAGCACACAGCCTAGAAAGCTCACGCGTAGGTTGCTCAAAAGTCAGCATGGTAGACAAGTCAATTTTCTTGGGTTTAATGACATAGTTGTGAATAAAAGTCTTGGTTTCTTCCAAACCAGAGTGTGTGTAAATGCCAGCAATCAGCGCTCTGGCAAATGTGGAGAGGGCGCCGTTTCTGCCGGCATAGATTTCTTGTCCACTCAACAGCTCAACTACACCATCTTCTCTCTTTGCAGTGCTCGGGCTGTAGCGAAGCTTTCCAAAAAGCCCTTCTTCGCTCTCTTCGGTCAGGTAGCGAGAAAGCGCAGATCGGCTGTCCTCTTCAACACCCCAGCTGGTCGCAATCTCGGCCAGAGAAGTTGTCGACAAGTACAAATCGGTGGTTTTTTGCAGCACCGAAGGGGTCAGGCGAGGGTACTTGACCATGAAATATTCGTACACGTAAAAGCTGAGCAGGTTTCGGCCAAAGGTAGCCATTCCCTGGTTGTCGACATACTTGGATTGGGCTGATTGGCAAATTAAAGTGCGTGCCAGCGTAGAGAGGGGCACCAAATCTTGAAGTGCCAGTCTTGCTTGTAGAGCTCTCAGAGCTGGCGAGCTTTGAACATCCGATTCCTGTATCGACTCCAACTCTCCCTTTCTCCAGTATCCACCAAAATCCGTGATATTCGTAGGCACAGTGTATCCACTGCTTGAGGTTACTTTGGATTTCTCTTCAGCCACTGCTTTGCTCGTGGAAAAGAACTGGGCACTCATCCCTGACCAATGATGTTAGTATTTTGCCTTGCACACGAGAAATATAATCATGATGAAAACTTACGACGAGCGACCACGTTAGCGGCAGGCTTGGAAAGCCTTGAAGCCCAACAGATACTTCTTCTAGTCAGCATTTCGAGATACTGCCTCAGATGATGGTATGATTGAGAAATTGTATGCCGACCCACGATCAACAACAACCTATTTGCTCTCTCTTTTCGAGTTGGAGATTGGGGTTTTTTTTCAGTGAGAAATGTTTTTTCCCTTCCAAAATTTCATTCTCAGATTTACTCTACAGTAAATTTGCCAAAGGTGCCCGTACCCTGGGACAAACCAATCACAACACGGAAGAAGCAACTTACTCCCAAAGTCTCTTCTTGACCGCTTGAACGCTTCATCAGAACCGACCTTTTTTTTTTTTCAACCACCAAAGCATAAGAACCATCTCACAATGGGCGGGCATCACGACTTTCTTCCTAAGGTACGTGTTTCAACAACATTAATTTGATTCGGGGATTTCGCTAACTTCTGCGTTTGTAAACAGCAACCCTGGTCTCCTTCTGGTGGTTGGTGGCATACGCCCAAGAACTACAAAACCAACCTGGCATACATCACCTTTGGCATGTTTGCGATTTCCGTTGTAGGCTGGAAGTTTGGTGAGACGATCAAGGTCAAGAGTAACCACGAGGTTGACGACGATACCATCGCTCGATGGAATAGCGCTGCGCGCAAGTCTAGAGAAAGCGCCGCCTTAGCAAAGGCAGCTGGCGATCAGTAGAACATTTTCTTCGCCATTTTCTATCCATCCCCATCATGTATTTCTCTCTTATCATTCATGGCACTGTTTGTTTATTTTGTATTGGCTAATTCTTTCCCATAAAAAGAGCCGCGTTTTTTTTCCATTTTCCTTTTGTCCTTCTGGGGAGCAAACACTAGAAGCTGCAGTACTATACATTGATGCTCGCTATAGATCTTATGTTGATCCTCTTAAATCTATGATGCGATACCTGGCTGCATTTTGTGACTTGCAGTAGTAAAAAGTTACTGTAAAATCCAAACCAGAAATATTCTTGAAATACGCGGCTTGATTTTCATGTGTTATTTCAAGCGAGGTAATTCCTCAGTGAAAAAAAAAAATCTCGGTCAAATTTGGCTAAAGTTGTTCCAGCTCAAACCAGTGTGGGGAATTTTTCTTGAACCGATGGGCATCCGAGCTAGATTTGGCCGACTGGAATATATAGTCTACATAAACTCCATCAATTCCGTCTTTCTATTCATCCTCTTTATTGGATTTGAAATTTTGTGACGCTTCAACTTTTTTGATTTACATCTTGTCGAAATGTTGCCCAGTATCATTGATCGGTCCGAAGTGCAAACTTTCGAAGAGCTGCTCTCAGTAGAGCAGATGGATCTTGCCGACTTTCCCGAGTTCAATAATCAGAAATCAGCTACTTCGTCAGTCAAAAGTCTCTTTCGCTCTCTACGACCCGCGTACAAGGCAGAACTTGCAGCCGGAGCTTTCGGTATGTTCTTCTCTAAAAAGTAGCATCATTCTGCTTTGTTTAATACCATTTTCAATAGGAGGTCATGTTCTAGCACAGTCGGCGTTTGTTGCATCAAGAGAATCTCCAGATGGATTCGTCTGCCATGTAAGCTACCTATTGAGTTATCCCTCTTTCAGAATCTAACAAATACTCGTAGAGCATCCACGGCTATTTCCTGCTTCCTGGAAAAGCCCAGCTTCCTTTCTATTACCTTGTGGACCATATTAGAGATGGTTTCAACTTCATGGTCCGAGAAATCAAGGTTTACCAAGGTGAGGATAAGGCTACTTTATTCGACCCGGAGAACGTCTGTTTCATTGCATTGGTGTCTTTGAAGAAGCCCACCCCGAGAGGTACCCTGGATCATCAGCGTACTTTGAATCCCAAGTTTCACTTGAACTCTCCAACTCAAAATCTCGACTCAGTCAGCTTAGCGCCTGATATCGACATTCCTCCATGGATCGCCTTTGTTGAGGCTAACAGAGATAAGTACAAGGACTTTAATCACCCCATTGAGGTGCGAAAACGGGACATGTCAGACTCAAATGACACCAAGCAAATCTCGGAGAGAATTCAGGTATTGATATGCTTTATTTGGCCGTAGATTGAGTACTAACAGCTGCTAGATTCATTATCTCAAATCGCAAAAGCCTCTGCCAAATGACCCCAACGTTCACATGTAAGTTGAAAATATCCACGCAAATGGCCTCTTCTAACTGTGACAAGGGCTGCTTTGCTATACGCCTCAGACAGAAACTCTCTGTTCACTTGCTTGAATTTGCAAAATGAGATCCCTCAGTTGGGAAAAGTTGCATCCATTGACCACTCATTTGTCTTCCATGATCTGAATGCTCGGCTGACTGATGCATGGCATACTATGGAGACATATACACAGCGGACTCTTGATGGACGGGGTCTGTATCAGGGCCATATCTACGATGAGAACCATAAGCTCATTTGCTCCTTCATGCAAGATGGGGTTGTGAGGGCAGCTGACCATAACAAACCCGATTCCCAAAAGGATTCTAGCAAAAGCAAGATCTAAATAGACATTCACACTTAATAGCTCTTGATCCATTACTTCACCAACTCACTTGCTGCTGCTATTAGTCAAATTGTAGAGAATGGTTCAGCCTGCATTTCTATATTAGAAGTTACTTCATATATGAACCCTTGGATTAGGGTTGGGCTCGAAAATTTTTGTTCGTCCCAACTGGAAAAGAAAAAACTTTTCACAGGATTTTTGAATTTTGCTCATTCAGATATCCATTTCCTTTGGGTAGTTTATACCTATACAATTCAAAGACCAGAGCCCTGAAAAAAAAAATGTCAGAAGAAACCAAGCCTGAACAAGTTGTTTCCAAGGAGCAATCTGCTTCTGTTGCTTCACCTGCGGAAACACTTAAGCCCCAGATCTCCAAAAAGAACCCCAATGTTGTGAGCGATGCCTCTAAACTCCCCAGCAGCAGCGATCCTGAAGAGATTCTGAAGCAGGTCGAGTTTTACTTTTCTGATCAAAACCTGCCGACTGACCGCTTCTTATACACCACCGCCGAAGCGAATGATGGCTGGGTCCCTATTTCCACAATTGCATGTTTCTCTAGAATGCGACGATTTCAACCCTTTTCTGCTGTCGTCGAAGCCCTCAAGCAAAGTAAAGAGCTGCTTGAAGTTAGCGAAGATGACGAGCTCGTTCGACGCAAAATTCCCTTGGTTGCTCCCAAGCCTGAGCAAAAGCAAAATGCCTTCAACCGTAGTATCTACGCCAAGGGCTTTGGTGACGAAACCGAGACCACCCAGTTTGATCTGGAAGCCTTTTTTGAAACTTTTGGACCTGTCAAGCAAGTTAGACTGCGCCGCACCGATGACAAGAAATTCAAGGGCAGTGTTTTCGTTGAGTTTGAAAATATTGAGGATACCGAGAGCTTCCTGGCTCTTGATCCCAAGCCAAAGTACGAGGACAAGGAGCTTTTGACCATGTCCAAGAAGGGATACGTTGATATGAAGGCCGCTGAGCACGGGTTCACCAATAACGCCAAGGGCAGCCGTAAGCCCAAATTCAGTGCTTTCAAGGACCAGGACGGAAAGAACGCTCACAAGAAGCGACGAAACGATGGAGGAAACAACAGAACTTTCAAGAAGAGAAGAGACGACAGACGTGACAAACCTACTGAAAAGGCCGAGAAGTCTGCTGAGAAGGCTCCTGAGTCTACCGCTACTGCCTAGTCTGTTAATGTATATAAAACAGCACGCAATTAAATAAAACAAAAGTTGGTGTATGCATCTTCCAAGTTCGTTGGTTCTTGAAATTTCATTATAGCGCTTAGTCATTGCTTATACTTGATCAGACTTTGGATGGAGCTTTTTATACTCTTTATAGAATGATGAAGTTATGCTGTAAGATTCTTCCATTTAATTGATTAGTGACTGTGTCTGATGTCCTATTACCAGCTTTTCTTGCCAAAACTTCTTTGATTCAGTATCCAGTCTGAGGGCTTTTGTAATTTTATGTAGTCAATTGTTTCTGACACAATTGACCGCATGAAGGAGAGTGACTGACGTTTTTGAGGTATAATGTTATTAAAATTAATGCTTCATGACTTTCTTAAATGTTGCAAAAATTGCAAGACCGCTGGTAGATTCGCAATTGATAACTTATTGCTTGGCCATTGAGCAAACTCCTGGACCTCCTTAAGCCTTCCGTGGGCAAGGAGTTCGTCCTTAAGTCGCTGACGTTAAAATGTTGTCAATTGAAAAAGCTTTAAATATGTCTTCAACAAATTTTTTATTCCAATAGTAAACATTTACGCAGAAAGAATTGGTTTCGTTTCTGCTATCCACTTGCCAATCGATTCAAAAACATCTTGATGAGAGTAGTTTTGTATCACAAATGTGCAAACCGATGACTATGCAATTAGTCATGTCCTTGTTTTAAAACCTTCTCGACTGAAGAAGATATATGTCAAGGAATATACCTTGGAACCCTACTATTCCTCCAGGAGTAGTTTCAGTGACAAATACCCTTCTAAGAGATTTTCATAGAATTTCTCTTTTGTAGTTGATTGCTTGCATAGCCCAAGCTTCTGCCTATGAATGACGGTCTGTTTTCCCTTTTTTTGTGCCTTTTCTCCTTTTCTGAACACAATCAAAATCACATTGATCGACTGTATCCTCTGTCAAAAAAATTACTATTTCTGTACTTTTTTCTGATTTGACTCATTTTCCTGGTTAAGCCCGCTTTTTGCTATTTCTTCCTTCATATCCTTCAATGCCCTGCACATAGCCCCCTCCCTCCATGTGTAATTGGCATTACTTGAACCTTAATGGAACAAAGCCTCCCCAGCCGAACCTTCTTCTCCTTAGTATGTCTGCAACGTGAGTGAAATCTATGACACAAACCGGTGCCATAATAGTGACAATCGCAGCTATATTCTTAATCATCCCCCGCACCAGGGTAGACCGTTGATGCAATTCGTTGGCCTTGTGCAAAATTTCGTAGATATATTCGAAGTCTACATACTTTCTCAAGGGTGTCTCACTTGTATCAGCGCAGTCTGAATTGGTATAAATAGTCGAATACGGGCGCCAACTTGTGTTCCTTCCAAACTTGTCAAGCATTCGATTGCTCTGATACAGCAAGTGTCGCCGCTCTTTCAGATCCGCTGGCATCTCGGGCGGCCGTACTTTAATGAAGCATGTTTTTGGATCCTCACAAAACTCAAACAGGCTTTTCTCCTCATTCCCTCTCCCCAAATCCACTTCAATCAGCTCAGCGTCGCAGCGTTTCATGTAGTAACGCACGACTTCCTCCATGTCCAGCATCAAGTGAGTCTGTAGGTACGACAGAAACGTGCCGTTCCAAAGGGGCAGGAAGATGTTGGTCAACATGCACGTCGAGTTCCTGTTTGCTTTAAAGTCCTTAGATGAAATGCTGGGCTGGTCAATCAGCACCTGCGCTTTGCCAGGGGATGCATCCGGAAACGACTTTAGCTGCTTATACAGCTTCCTTCGCTCAATTTCTGCTCTGCTAGTCATATTGATCTGGCCGCTCAGTTCCACCACCCTATTTTCCGTTAACTCTTGAAAAACTCCTTTACAGAACTTACATTTTAGATGATCCAAAAATTGCAGGATATGGTATCACAGTTTGAGCACCCTCAAACTGTAGCGCAGAGCCTGTGCTCAGTAGAGCGCTCATTAACAGCCCATGGGCGATGTATGCCATTTTAGATATAGGCATGCTAGAGCAGAATTTTATGGAGAGGTTCTGGCCCTTTTAAAATAAGCAGGCCAGTATCAGCATTCAAGTTGCCATTAACAATTGTAAAGTAATGTCAAAAAGATCCCGCAAGGATCATAATGTGATGATTTACAACTATTTGGTCAAGTCAAAAGAGACCTAGTATTACAAACAAGATCCCCAATAGATCCCTTGCTTAAATTTCCAGCAAAATCTTTCTGCAAAAGCCTGATTCAAGCTTAGCGCTAGCATATCCGGAGTCTTGTTGGCTTTCCTTGATGTTATAAACCTTTTCATGAGGAATTACAAGTCGCGTTGACATTACCAAGTAATTAGTCATACGTGACGCGTTTTGTTAATTAACACTTTTTTTGGTAAACAGACAAGTTCACTTCTTCAACCTCACGACTACTATCGCAATGACTTCAGATTTAGCATGGCTTGAACAAAAATTAGGGGCTGCTGTTCAGGCACCTGAAATTCAAGCTGAATTCCAATCTATGATGAAAGTCTTCAAACTTAGCGCGGAGGAGGTTTATAGCAAGTGGGAAGTTTATGACATGAAGTCAGGAAGCGAAAGTCAGCCTCTGTCAATTGAGCGCCTCAAAGACATGCGAGATCAGATTCAGAGAGACTTGGAGCTCGAAAATTTGAGATTGAGAAAGACCGCACAGACGCCAATCCGAGCAGTAAAAAGGGCTGGAGTTTTGGGAAGCAGCCCAGCTGGAGGTGATTTGTATGTATAGTCTCTATGAATCCTGCTTACTTTTGCTAACGAAATAGCTTGGACAATTTTCTTCAAGGAACTCCTACTTCTGCAACCAAGAGAAGAGCTCCGCCAAGTGTCATGCAAACCCCATCTAAGCAAGTCAAAGCTGCATTTACAAGTTCACCTGGGCGGTTCGTACCCTCCAGTCCAGGCACTGATGCAGTCCATGCGTAAGTAGACCTTCTGCTTGTTTCATCTTTTCTATTTTCTGACCCTCAGTGTAGGTCTAATCCTGGATCTACTTTTGCGTCTCGATCCGATGCTGGAACAGTAGTCGAATTGCTGAATGATCAGATCTCGGATGAAAGCAAGTCTGAAGTCAAAACCCCAGTCTCATTTTCCATCAACGTTGATCTGAAAAAATACTTTTACCGCACAATGTATCAGAAAATATCTGAGGTTGCAGAATACTTGGACGAGCGTATCGAGTCATTCATTTCTGAAGTTCTGAGCTTTCACAAGATTGCAGAGGAGCAACTAGGAAATCCGGCTCTTCCATTGCAACAAGAAATTGTCGCAGTTGGTCGAATTGTGCCTGAATCACCAGGCGATGATCGCGTTAATAAGCACTCTATCTTTTTTGAGTCGTGTCGCCGCGTTGGGGCAGGAATGAGAATCAAACTGAAATTCCCTGAATCGATGCCATTCCACTTTTTCCCAGGCCAGATTGTTGCTCTCAAGGGTTCAAATGCTGGTGGCGATTACTTTGCCGTATCTGAGATCTTAGATCTTCCTCTACTTCCTCCACCTGCTTCGCCTCGTGCACAGTTGAAACAGTATAGTTCGAATGAAAATCCACTAAAAGTAATGGCTGCTGCTGGCCCCTACTGTCTGGAAAATGACCTGGATTTTTCGCCATTTGATGATTTGATCCAGGAGGTTAACCAAGTTAAGCCCGATGTTCTCATTTTGATGGGTCCATTTATTGACGTTACAAACCAATCTGTAATTCAAGGAACGTTTGAAGTTCGTGATTTGTCAGGCGAAGTGAACCCAAATGCTACGTTAGACGACCTTTTTCGTGAAGTCATCAGCAGTCGAATCAAGCAAATCAGTTCTTCTGTTCTTGTTGTGCTTATTCCTCATGTTCGCGATACAGCCTCCAACCATGCTGCATTCCCTCAGAGCCCATTCAACCGACGAGATTTAGATCTTCCCAAAGAAGTTAAATGCCTGTCAAACCCAGCGACTTTCTCGCTGAATGAAATTGTGTTTACTGTTTCATCACAAGATATTCTACATGATCTGACGAAAGTAACCACCAAACATCAAGTGTCCAAGTCATTTTTTACAACTTGCATGGAAGACATTCTTTCTCAAAGGACCGTTTACCCAGAGTTTCCTGGCTCTGTCAAGATGTCTGGTGATGATTTGGTGTCAAGTGCCAGTCTGGACATTCCCTACATGGGGCTTGCTGAGTTCACTCATGTCTTACCGGACGTTCTCATCATTCCCTCCATTTTGAAACCAAGTGTTCAAGTCACGAACAATGTAGTAACCTTGAACCCTGGGTTCCTGACCAAACGCTCGCTCGGTGGCCAATTTTCAAAACTAACCATTGCCAACTTTCCTACTAGTGATTTGGAAGGTAGTGAGGAAGAAGAGTTGATTCACGAAGTTTGGAAAAGAGCTCGAGTTGAAATTGTTAAAATCTAGCTGGTGGTTATGTATTCTTGGTGCACCTTTTTTGTTTCTTGCAGGAATGTAGTTTATATTTTAAGAACGAGGTTGGTAGGTTTTCTGTTTGATCTTTTTTTTAAAAATTAAAATGCTACTTCTCCATAGTATCTATGCTGATAAAATTAATTGAGGCTGCTGGTACACGACGAGAATGAGGTCTGGTTGACTAGTTTGTAAATCCAAGTTGTGTTTTCAAATCGGCAGCGTTATGGTCAAGCTTTTGACTGAAATTCACTCTCATGTCAGATTTCCTAACCTGAAGACATTAAGCAGATAATTTGTATCGCAGTAATGTTTATCATCAATTTAAGCGTTTTGCATAGGGGCCGAGTATTATGTTAATTAAAGCTAGAATTCAAATGTCACTGTTATATTATGGTTTCCCGTTTACCATTGAGTTACAATTCCCGCTCTTGTTTAGGTGTAACAACCTCAACCAGTCCTACTTCGAAGATTATTTGTCCTTTTTGCTCTCCTTTTCTTGCTTTTTGATCTCACCCACTCTTTTCATGATTGTCTTGGCCTGCTCAATTACCATGGCAGGCGAGCTATTTTGCCACATTCCTTCAGCAGGGCTAATAATAGACTGAGAAGTATCTCGCTTAAGCACCCCTGTAGCGGTTACAGGACTATCGCCATGACCAAGAGTAACTTTGCGTAGATTGTATCTAGCCTGTTCATCCTTGATCTGATTCTCGCTCTGGAAAGTATTGAATAGGAAGGTGACAAAGTAAGTGAAAATGAAATATGCATGCTCGGAGAAAACAACGTGGGTCAGAGTTCTCCAAAGTGTAGTGCTGACAAGCGAAACGCCTTGATTGCATCGATCATCAAACTCGTGATGAGTGTCTCCAAACATGACCAGCAAGGAACTCACAGTGATACTGGCTATCCATGTGATGATTTTCATGTCAATTAACCAAGGACCAATTGATTCTGCGCGCTTAGGAATTGGGCGACGCACATCCACGCAAATCTTTACAGCATCACCACGTAGCTCAATCCAGTTGTTGATCATGGCTGCCAAGGGAGCGAGAGGCCATACAACACCAAAAAGCATGATATGGGAGAACTGCAAAACCATTTCTTGATACTCAGGTTCAACGGAGTGCACTGGAATGACCATTTGTTCACGAACTTCAGCAAGAAAGTCAGCTTCTTCAGGATCGTCTTCAATTATATTAGCCTGCTTCGTAGTCATTCTCTTGGCCTCGGTAACGGCCTTGCGTTGAACATAAGGAAGAACAGTTCCAACCACAAATTTCACGACTTGAGCAGTTCCCATCAAATATAGCACTTGCTGTTGCAGTCTGGAGCCATTAACATCAAAACTTTCGGGTGCGGCAAAGTGAGAGCTAAGAGAAGTACTAAAAAAGTATGTGACTCTTTCAACATGAGGGCGAAGTAAATGGCCAAATGGAAGATAGAGATAAGCAGTCAAGAAAAGACCGCCTGAGCTTGTCAAGAACGCAAGAGAAAACAGCTTCTGAGTGAACGAAGTTTCATACGAATCTTCTGTCTCATGGTTTTCCCAGTCTATAAACTTCTTCAGAATGGAAGAGTAGATGGAAATAGCAACAGGGATAACGGCAACCAACACCAAGGTGGGAATGAACATAAATATTGACTTGAAGGGTCCATGATAAAGCTGTCCAATGACAATTTCTAACGCAAATGACAGCATCTGTAGTAAGACAACCACTACAATAGCACCCAACGCAAGAGGAATAGACGCGAGCTCTTTAAGTGCACGTTTCCATTTAGGATAGTACCCTTTTTTTGCGCCGGTAACAGGATCTGTAACCACTGATTCAGGGACGAAGAGAGCTCGCGGAGTTTCCAAAATCGAGCCTCCCTTGGAACCCCATTGATAGGCAAGGGAAGCCTCTTTGCGTTCCCAAACGGCAGTGAAAACAACACCCCATACCAAGTTGAGAATCCCAAAAACCTTTGAGTAAGGACCAAGGAAAAAGTAAGAAAAGATGCCTAAAATACTAGGTAAAGTCAGCCAGATAAAGTAATCCTGCAGGAATGCAAAATATAAAGCATATTTCTCGCCAAAATGATTCTTAATCCACTTGATTTCCTCCTCATCAATAACCCATTTCGTGGACCATCGCTTGATCCACTGTCTGTTCAACTCATGATCATGAAGAGGGAAAATCGCATTGACAAAGACCCAGTCACCGAGCGTAGGAGTAATACCAAGCCCTCCGTCTGCTAATGGAGATGTGAGAAGAGTGTAAATCAATCGCACCTTTTCGGCTGGAGTAAGATCAGGGGACGTTTCGTCATCCCATTGAGATGGGTGGACAGTGCTTATATTGTGCAACCAGTCCTGTGCTTTGGATTTGTAGTACTCCTTCACAACACGCGCTCCACTGCATTTGACAAAGACAAGAATTGAATTTTCACTCCCTTGCCTAACTTCAACATAGAAGCCGGCGCCGGTTAATTCTTTAATGAGTTTGGAGATGTTGGTGGAGTTATATTCCTCAGAATTGGGCCCACTGCCAAGTTGAGCATCAATCACAAAATCAGGGCCTACATCTCTGAACCCAGGCACTTTTCTGAACTTCATTCCCCCTTCGTCATGATGAACTCCACCGTAGTCGTCCTCTACTCCTATAATGGGATGTGCATGCTTCTCATCAATTCCAATTATCGGATTGCCCTCATCTGTTACAGGGATGGGTCTATCTTGGACACCAGTCGAAGGGGCTTTGGAAGGATCATCAGTCTTCGGGTGCTGTACGTTTTTTAATCCAATTGGATGCTGCCTGGATTCTGGCTCTGCAAGAGAAGTAGTGATAGAAGGGGCTTTGGCTGTGACCTCAGCAGCCAACTTGATGGCACCTTCCACACGCTCTTGAACCCCAGTAGGGGCGGAAGGTCGATCTCCAGGCTGCGCCTGAGGTTGCTTGGAAGAAGCACCTGTAGAACTCATTGAAGTGAGAAGTTAGAAAAGTTGTGATAATTGATATAGAGTCAATTCTGTACACCAAATATAGTAGTGCAGTTCGTGAGTCCGTAACGACACTAGCAAGTGAGTAGTACAAGTAGAGCTATCCTGTGAACAAGAGAGGGTTGCACTGGAAAGTGGGGAGTCCGTTGTTTGGGACATTTATTACCATGTCAAATATGTGGGCTAGGAAAGTCCTGTATGGTGGATAAATACAATACATGTGGCTGCTGCCCTGCATACAAAGAATTTATATCACGTGAGTGACTACTTATAATACGATCACTAACTTTAGAATTTAAGACTTAAGACTTATTCATAGATTTATAGATTCTCGATGACGTAACTTAACTTTGTGTCCCTGTCAGATCTTGACAGTCAAGTGAGAAGGAGTAGCCTGGAATGTCCATCCATCGGTCGATGAACGGGGGTGAAACCATGTATCATAAAAGCGACAAGCTTAATTAAATGAAAATAATCATGCAACCAAACTTGTTGGGCTACAAGGAATTCATGTTAGCTTCTCAAGAACTTTTCCTACTTGTGAATAAGGCAGTTGAAGAGTCCAACCACCGTCCTGGTTTCTTCTGTATTTAGCTCTCATATGTTCAACCATCTTTGCAAGCATTGATTAAAGGTGCAATAGCACAATAGCTAGCTAGTTCTCAATATGGATTTTAACTTGTTGTTGAACAATTTGTCCATTCAATAACATATACAACTGAACAGTGCAAAGTTCAATCGTCCAACTTGGAATACGATGTTTCAATCAAATAATTAAGCATTTCTCCTCTTTTGATATGCAGCAGCTGGCTTCTTCAATTTTTTCTAGAAGGTAACGTGTACATTTAAATGACGTTCTATTCTTTTGTTCATGCAAATCATAATTAGAGAATGTGGATACTCTTTGAAAAGCGATGCTTAGTAGCTCAACCTTCTTCAAAGTCCACTAGAAATGACGAGGTAGCTGGCATCAACAATTATGTTACAATTGTTTAGGCTTAACATCAATTGCATTTAAAATTACTAGTGTACTTCTTTCTTTTGCCGTGGCAAAAGCATCTTGTCTACTTCGAGTATAAAACTCTTCAAGATTTCAGCAGCCACCCGGCGACACCAAATCGTTGGACTGGAATCTGGATTTCTCAAATTTAATCTGTAACCTCAACTGCCTGCCACTCTAAGAAGATTTTTTTTTTTAAGGCGTCGACTGGATTTGAAAACTCTAAACAATTGAGCAGAACTTGCTTTCAGATCACGGGTTTACTAAGCTTAAGCTATAGCTTCTAGAAAGTATACTAGGCGGTGATCAAAAAAATTTCGTGGGTGGAGTTGCGTTCGAATGGATTCGAATGGAAAATACTGCCGACGATCGCCGCAGAATCATCTTTCTTGGTGATTATAGCAAAATTTACTCCAACTTATACTTGAAAAGGTAAAGTCCCATGATATAAATTTCCATGGAGACGTCATTTTTAAGTTACGGCAGCTCAAGGTCAGAAGACTTTTATTTTTCAGGGCTGCTTGATCGCGAGAAATTTATTCCAGAGGTTGAGATCGATCCGTGTCCTCAACGTTTTATATATTGATTTCATTTCAAATAATTATATATATATATATGTATACGAGCTGGAGAACAATTGTTAACATTCCCATGTGCAACCCCGTGGGGGAAAGTACGGTCCAGCAAATATATAAGCTTTTTGGTAAACTCTGTTTAAGGTTTTTTGAAGCAAAAAAAAAAACCCTGTACCTTCTTAAGAATTCTCGACTTGAAACCATAGTAGACTCAATATGCGGGGAGAACGAGTGGAGTTCATTGCAAATAACTGACAATTGATTCAAGAGAGAGCCTGATGATTTGAATTAAAAAAAAAAAAAAAAAAAAAAAAAAAAAAAAAAAAAAAAAAAAAAAAAAAAAAAAAAAAAAAAAAAAAAAAAAAAGAATAGCACCTCTCATAGCACCGAGTTTGCGAGAAGAAAATACTACATGGGACACTGCCAGAATACCAGACTTGGTTGTGCTCATTTTCAGCCATTTTGCAACGATTTTCACTCCAGTTACCACAGATCCACTCATTTTCTTTTATAGTAGATCGACCAACCAGTTCCCTCTTATTTTCATATGAATTCGAAAAGTACCTTTATATATAATTAAGCTGAAAATAAAAATAAGGTTTCTTGTTTTATTGCCAAGTTAACTTGCAAACCGTATGGAAATAGATGACAAAAATAGCATGTACATTCTGAACTACTTGACATCACAAAAACCTACAACTAAAACCTTCAAGCATTTAATGTAATTTCTTTTAAAACAAGGGAAAAGAGGAAAGAGGGAAGCATATCACCATGTCACTGATCGTCACAAAATATTCTGCAAAGCTGTATACGTGTATACGTGTCTCGTAAGCATAAAAAAAAAGTTTAGTTGAAGGGATGTTATGATCGAATGATCCAAATGCCTGAGCCATCTAGAAGATCATTTTTTCCATGAATATATATAGAGGTGTAAATCTTCTGGAGTTGTGTCGCATCATCTCCTACCCTCCCTGAAATCCTAGATTACACTATGTCAATAAGTCCTGACTCCGAACACACAAAAAAGGTGGAGCAAAATCTCACCGAAGACATTGAGAAGACCTCTTTTACTAGCTCCGGAGAAGCTCACCCTACTCATGGATCTGACATCAATCCTTTCGAGGGTCTCTCTAAAGAGCAAGTTATTCAAAATGCTATTCGCTTCGCTAATGCCCATGGCATGAGTGAAGATGCTGACTATTTTGCCAGAGGTGCAGCCCATTCTTATGACGGCTCCACATCTCAGCTAACTGAAGCGGAAGCTGAAGCTATTGCAATGGAAACTACCAACAAATGGAAACAGCCAAAGACTTTGTACTACATGTCAGTTATGTGTGCCATGTGTGCTGTCGTGCAAGGCATGGATGAAACTGTGGTGAATGGTGCTCAGCTATACTTTTTCCCCGAATTTGGAACCGAAAATCTGAAAAACAGAGAATGGATTGAAGGCCTTGTTATTGGTGCTCCATATCTCTGCTGCTGTCTAATTGGTTGCGCCCTCACTGAACCACTCAACAACTGGTTGGGACGCAGAGGAGTTATTTTTCTTTCATGCTTTATTGCTGCAGCTGCCTCTATTTGGGAAGCGTTTACTTATTCTTGGGTGCAACTTTTTCTTGCTCGACTTTTGCTGGGCTTGGGAATTGGCCCGAAATCTACCACTGTCCCTGTTTACTCTGCTGAGTGCTCGCCTGCTCCTATCCGTGGTGCTCTAGTCATGATGTGGCAGATGTGGACTGCCTTTGGTATCATGCTTGGTTATATTGTTGATGTAGCTTTCATTCCCAGAGGTAAGCTTGCCCCTTCTACAGCTTGGAGAATTATGGTGGGATCTAGTGTCGTTGCTCCAGTTTTTGTCTGTGCTCAAGTTTTCCTGGCCCCCGAGTCACCTCGTTGGTACATCAAGAAGGGTAGATATGTCAATGCCTTCGAATCTCTCATTAGACTCAGAAACACCAAGGTTCAAGCTGCTGCTGATCTTTACTACATGAATCTGCTCATTGAAATCAATGATAAGATGAACAAAGGCTCAAATAACTTTTTGGATATCTTTAGGATTGACAGAAACCGGCGCGCTTTTTACGCCTCACAAATTGTCATGTTCATGCAACAATTCTGTGGTGTCAACGTTATTGCCTACTATTCCTCTCAAATTTTCAGAGACTCTGGATTTTCGGTAACTAACTCAATTATTGCCTCTCTTGGTTTTGGTGTTCTCAATTTCTTGTTTGCAATTCCGGCAGTCTTTACTATCGATACTTTTGGCCGAAGATCGTTGACTCTCTTTACTCTCCCGTTCCTGTCCATCACTCTGCTTTTTGCCGGGTTTTCCTTCTGGATTCCTGGTGAAAAAGCTAGAATTGCATGTGTAGCACTTGGGATTTATCTTTTCACCATTTTCTACTCTCCAGGTATGGGACCAGTTCCTTTTACCTACTCAGCTGAAGTTTTCCCTCTGCATGTCAGAGATATTGGTATGTCGCTTGCAACAATCACTCTTTGGGGGTTTAACTTTATTCTGTCCCTTACCTGGCCACCTCTTCTCAAAGCTTTCAAGCCTCAGGGTGCCTTTGGATACTATGCTGCATGGAACGTTGTCGGATTCTTTTTAGTGTTCTTCTTTGTGCCTGAAACAAAGGGCCTAACTCTGGAAGAATTGGATCGTGTGTTTTCTATCAAGACTCACAAATTCATTAGCCATCAAGTTAAAAACGCTCCTCTCAACTTTTCCAGAACCGTCTTGTTTCAGAAGAGTCTGCCTGAGCCCGAGCCACTTTACTTGCAGCGTGTTTGAATAAGACTTACTACTCAATTGTTGCATACTTGAATTGTGTGTGTTTTTGTTTTTACAAAAAAAACTTTTTTGAATAAACTGGAATTTAAATGCTCATTTATTAACTTAAATTTCATTGTAATGAGGTAAAATATTCAGTCAGAGGCAATTCTGTAGACTATTTATTGAGTAAAAGGTTTAAAGCTGATATGAATGGATCACAAACGCGAAATTCTCTTGTTCATTGATTGTTCTAGGTAAGTGGGAGTTACGCCGCCTACAGGCAATTTGGCAATCACGTGCGTCCGCATATTTCTGTTCCCTCACATCTGACATTGCAACTCATCATTCATTTAAAACACTCAATAACAAACACCTAGGCATCGCATTTTTCTTGGGTATTCTGAGCTATCTTATACTATCAAGCGTCATTCCAGCGTTTCCTGAAGCGCCATGGTTTTTGATAGCACAAGCTCTGTTGCGAAGGAATCAGGTAGCTCGTTGAACGATGAGCCCCCTGATGCTGGGGCCCTCAAACAATCAAATTCTCAAGGGCTTGACGCCAAGGACTCATCTTACGTAAAAAAGAGTCCCCTCAAAGTACCTATCAATAGCTCATTTGAAGTCAAGCAGTCTAACGGTTCGCACGCACCTCCCACTCCTTTACCACCTGTAAAAGAGTTCGACAGCATGATACTCTCTGAATACGACGAGCTGCCTACAGAGGGGTCTAAGGAGCTATCACCACGGACGTCTCTCGACTATCCTTCAGCAAATCAACCGTTGGACCTGGCTAATGAAGGATTTGAGGGAGACGACGAACTAGATGTGATCGAAGAGCAGAAAATGAAAAAGAAAACTATGTTTAACTCGAAATCAGAACTGAAGAAGAAAGCTGTTGGCAAGTTTACCGCATCTCCCTTGTTCAATTCGAATATATTCAGATCTTCAAAGACTGCCGGTCCTCATCCCAATGAATCGAGTGATAGTGAAGTCGATGGGGTGGAACCTTACAATGGAACCAGTGATGGTGGTGGAGAGAATTCCAACATGTATCCCAAGTTTTCAAGCCACCTCTTGAAAAAGAGGTCCAAGAGTGACGTTGGTCTTGATGGAGTTGACGAGCCAGAAAAGGAAAGGGACTTTTTCATGTCACTTAGCCGCCGCAGATTTAGAAAATCACGAACGAAGAGTGATTTTGTCATGTCTGATTCTAATGGTAATGAAAATGGCAATATGGAAGACATTGGAGCTCATCATTTCATTCATTCTGACACTGAGATTGCTAACATTACCGACACATCTCTGCCTCCGAAGAAAAAGTCGCTCTTGCGAAATTTTGGCCAAAACACTGATCTAACTCCGGGTCATGCTCGACGGCATACCCTTTTCAACTTGGATCATAGTCCGTCGATTGATTGGAAGGATCTGAAAAACTCATTGAAGTTTAACATTTTGGGATCCGCGAAGAAAAAGAAGGAGGAGACGACAGACAAATCATACTTGAAGTCTGCCGAACTGATATCAGAAGTTGCTGCTGGGGCTCCTGCTGCCATTATTGTTGCTACAATGTTTCAGCGTGATGATAGAAACACGCAAAGAATTCCGATTCTACTTGAACAGTTGAAACTAACATTAACTGATACTTCTACCAATATGAAGGAAAAAAATCGCAACTATCAAATGGATCTTGAGTATGGATCTGGGCCTGCCCGTCTGCGATGGAGTGTTCGAAAGGAGTTCAAAGATTTTTGGTCCTTCCATTCCAAATTCAAAGTTTTAAAACTTCAAGGTAATAGTGTAGGCTCCAAGTTAGTCCTGCCAAGCTTTCCAGCTCGTCACTCGATTTTTCAAAAGGTCGAGCGCAAGTACAAGGAATCAAAAAAATCCACAACTGGCGAGGCCGGAGTTCCCATATCTCCGTTAGAACCAGGGCATCGCATGAACTCTTCCGCTTCTGCTCCTTCGGCCAACAGTGATGGTTTAACTCGGCAAGTCTCTGCTATATCTGAAGTAGGATCTCGGTCACCTTCAGTTTTCTCAGATAGCTCTCGATCATTTTCTGGTCTTTCTAGTCGCGCGTCAAACTATTTCAAGAATAGAAAGGATCGGTTTACTCGCTCAGTTGGAACTTTCTGGGACACATCAAACGTCAATGATGCACTAGTGCATGAGTACGTTGAAGCTTTGCGCGTTGCTCTGGAAATGTACATTTTGGAAATGTTCAAGGTACTGCGATTTAGAGCAGACGCAAATAGGCTTTTTCAATTTTTGGAGGTGTCTAATATGACTATTCGATTGGCACCAGAAAGTTCATTCCATGGCAAAGAAGGTTATCTGATTTTAAGATCTTCTGCTGCGGTTCAGGGATGGCGAGTTTCCCATTGGCGGCCAAATGATATTTCTCAGATGGTGGTTCGGCATACTTCAAAATGGTACATGGTTCGAGAGTCCTACATTATTTGTGTGAAAGACATTTCAGGGACAAATATTCTAGAGGTTTTCTTAGTCGATCCAGGATTCCGAGTTACATACAGCGATTCTACCAAGGATGAAGATGATCAAAACTCATCTCAGGTCCATATCACTTTCCAGCTAGAGAACTTGGAGAGAAAGATGAAACTTGTAACACATTCCCGGCGCCAACTTGGACTTTGGATGGACAGCATCAATCAGATGAGGGAGCAAAGTGTGTGGAGTAAGCCACATCGCTTCAATTCCTTCGCACCAGTGAGGAATAATGTCCAAGCACAATGGTTTGTCGACGGCGTAAGTGTCCCCCTTTTTTTTTATCAGTTTGTTTTCTAACATAATTAGCGAGACTACTTCTGGGCAGTTAGTGCCGCAATGGAAATGGCAAAAGATGTTATTTACATTCACGATTGGTGGCTCAGTCCCGAGTTGTATTTAAGGCGACCGGCTGAGGGAAATCAAAAGTGGCGCATTGACAGAGTTTTGAAGCGCAAAGCAGAACAGGGAGTCAAAATTTTTGTCGTTGTATACAGAAACGTTGGAACAACAGTACCAATTGACTCCTTTTACACAAAGCACTCGCTTCTTGATCTGCATGAAAACATTTATTTCATGCGTTCACCTAACCAGCTTATCCAAAACACATATTTTTGGGCTCATCATGAAAAACTCTGCCTTATCGACCATACAGTGGCATTCGTAGGAGGGCTCGATTTATGTTTTGGGCGTTGGGATACACCTGATCATGTTTTGGTTGACGACAGCCAGGTCCCCTTTCATGCTTCTAAACCCGACTTCAACTCTATTTACGAGAAGACTTCGTTTCAAATGTGGCCAGGAAAAGATTATTCCAATCCTCGCACACATGACTTTTCTGAACTGGATCGTCCATATGTTGATATGTATGACCGTACGGAAGTCCCTCGCATGCCATGGCATGATATCCATATGATGGTTACGGGCCAATCTGCCCGTGATATATCTCGTCACTTTGTGCAGCGCTGGAATTATTTGCTTCGACAAAAGCGTCCTTCCCGTCTCACTCCTATGCTCTTACCTCCTGCTGAATTGACAGAGGACCAGCTACTCAATGCAAATCTAGAGGGTACTTGTGAGGTCCAATTTTTGCGCTCCTCTTGTGCATGGTCACTTGGATTGAAAACCCCAGAGCATAGCATTCAAAATGCGTACTTGAAAGCAATTGAGCAGTCTTCTCATTTCGTGTACATTGAAAATCAATTTTTTATCACTTCAACATACTTTGAAAGAGGTGGTACCAAGATTGAGAATCGCATTGGTGATGCTCTGGTGGAACGCATCATGAGAGCACATAAAAATCAAGAAAAGTGGAAGGCTGTGATTGTGATTCCATTAATGCCTGGCTTCGAGTCTGAAGTTGACGAGAAGCAAGGATTGAGTGTTAGAGTTATCATGCAGTGCCAGTTTCTTTCCATTAGCTGTGGGTTTGACAGTATTTTTGGTCGTCTCCACACCGCCGGTATTGCAGCATCGGATTACATTCAGTTTTTCTCGCTCCGCAAATGGGGCAAGATTGGACCGAAAAAGAAGCTTGTCACAGAGCAGCTGTACATACACAGTAAAGCAATGGTTGTGGATGATCGCATTGCCATTATTGGTTCGGCCAACATCAATGAGAGATCCATGAGGGGAACCAGAGATTCTGAAATTGCTGCGATTATTCGTGATACTCTGCAGGTCGACTCGCAAATGGGAGGGAGGCCATTTGCAGTAGGAAAGTTTGCTCACACACTACGACTGCGACTTATGCGTGAGCACCTGGGAGTAGATGTGGACCAAGTTGACCTTGTTGAACGTATTGTGGATCGTGAGATTGCAAAGCTGAGCACAGGAGCTGCTCATAAGCTGAGCGATTTCCTGGCAGATATGAAGCGCGTCATGCCCGACCTTCATGATCCTAATGATATTCCTATTGGTGATAATGTGGAGTTGCATAGTTTCAACCATTTCGTTGGGTCAGAAAATATCGGTTTTAAAGAAAATAAACCTTTGAGCAAAGATCCTAGAGTGCAAGATAACCAGAAGCACCGAGAGGATGTCGATGGACTGGGATTTGACGGCATGAGAAATGCGGAGGCAGCTGAGCAGATGGGTGTTAAGCAAAGCCCAGCTGACATTCCACCAGACTTGGAAAGCAAGGCAGAAGCGTATCTTCAAGAATTACTCTCTGGTGCACCACTGGAAGAGATTATGCAGGATCTTGTTTCCTTGAAGCGTAAACTCTACTTCCGACTTCAATCTGAGGAGCATGGCTACGAAGAAACGGAGCCCAGGTTTTTCCCTGCCGAGTGCGAAGCTGATGACTGTATATTCGAGTATCGCACCAAAGCATCGAAATTGGACGATGCTAGCTCTGCTGAAAAACTTGATGGCAGTAGGCGCTATTTTCCAGTCGATCCCTATAGTATGACGGATCCTCTCATGGATGATTTTTACTACAACACATGGGAGCGGATTGCAGATCAAAACACGCTATATTTTAGAGAAGTGTTTCACTGCCAACCCGATGATGAAGTAACCAAGTGGAGCGAGTACAAGGCGTTCAAGAAGAAGTATGACGATTTTGCGCTTAGCCAGGGTCTAAAGCCCCGCACCGATGTGCTGAACTTTGACATGCCAGACGAAAATGCCACTGGAAACAGCGAGTCTTCGGACAGCTTGGGTAATGGCCAGGAGGACGGAGCCGAGTCCAAAACTGAAGCTGCGTCAGAGATTCTTCAGCAACGACGCAAAGTCAATACGCGAAGCACGCCGAAGACTTTTGCGAGCGATGAAATCTTGCCGTCAGACAAGGCCGAGCATTTGCTGCAAGGTGTGCGAGGCAATCTGGTGTTTTTCCCTACAAACTGGCTTGGCCATGAGCTTCACAACAACAATTGGCAGCACTCGATTGACCATTTACCTCCTCTTGAAATCTATGATTGAGGTTTCTTTCCACTTTTTTTTTCTTTTACTCCTTCTTTAGTACTAATACAGCATAATTTGCATAAATATATATATGAACTATTTTTCATTTCACACCCTTGAAATCTACTTTGGAGAGTACTGCATTGCTGTGAGATATATATATGTATGCCGAGGTGCAAATTGCAGTGTTATTGTAATCCAGATCTCGAACGCAAGAAGCAGAAAAAGCCCAAGTGAGAAGACACGAAAGGAGTGAAATAAATTTTGATTCCACCGCGCGCGTAGTCCAGCCCTACAATAACATTCTCGAAGGAGGATGATGTTACGAGTTTAGATCATATGGTGTGCACGCATGTTCGCATGTAATGCAGGCATCAAATGTCACCGGCATGCACAAGTGTGGATACCCTAGCTAGCTAGAGCTAGGCTCTAGCTAGGTGTACCCTGTGGTTAACGTATACATGTCAAACCTTAGAACCTGAAATCATGGTTAACAGAATTACGCGAGACCCGATCACCCCTCTGAAACTGGCATATCAAGGTACGATCTATGCATAAAGCCCATAGAAACTTACGACCAATTGACGGCCGGAGCGCGCGAGTAAAACACGATTGTGGAACATACGCGTCGGTGCTAGCACTTCCGAAACGTATCCATGCGTTGCAGTTGCAGGTTTCTGTGCACAGATCTTGACCTGCCTACATGTGCACGGGGATCCACACATCAATCACCGCCGCAGGGGAAAAAAGGATGGCCGAAGTATACGTCGATATATCGGCCTAGCGCGCGCGTAACAAAAAAAAAAAAAAAAAAAAAAAAAAAAAAAAAAAAAAAAAAAAAAAAAAAAAAAAAAAAAAAAAACGCAATCCCTCAAGACACGGCGGTTCCACACCGAAAGTAAACGCTGCATGCACAAACCAGATTGGAAGCTATGAGACTAGGGTGCTCTGGTCCTTGATATCGATGCTAGGTGTTCTATATATGGGTTGAAACTAGTTTGATCACTGGAATATATGTGTGCTTGTTCTCGGACACGACATTGCAGCTGCCAAAAGAAAAGGTCTAAATTTTGGAGCTTCGAAAGGGGTATCAAGATTGTTGGCGGGCCCTGCTAGTTATAATAGTCACCAGCAATGCAAAAGGTTTCAGTGCTTTTACCGTATATATATATATATATGTGCTAGCGCGCTGTAGTATGCCATGCGGCAAGTCCGCTTGACGCTTGAACTGCCCTTTCTATTTATATATATCATCGTTAATTAACTGTCTCTGTATATATATATATGCTAACCTGCGACAAGAGTGGGCATGCGACTAAACTGCAGTCCATGGGGTTTTGCGATCCATATGGCAATCTTGAACAGTATATATATATATAAAGATGCGGAATGCAGATCTAGTCTTGATAAAATAGAAAAAAGCTAGGTACGAAATGTATGTAACAATTGAATAATGATATTCATGCTGTCAATATCTGTATATTTCTGTAGGCAGGACATTATGAGCAAGGGGTGGACCCGAGAGGTTCAAGATAGTCAAGAGCCTGGTTGAGTGAAAAGCAAACTCAGAATACACCCCTATTTCAATTACTTATTACATGTTCTTTTCAGCTTTAATTTGTTCAAAATGTGTTGCATGCTTCTGATCAGAGAGAGTTGATTGCAATCCATATATTAAAAGGTGACATATTATGATCTGGGCCTGCTGCAGTATGGCCTGATCGACATCTTCAGATTACTATCATTATTATAAGTGCCAGCTTTCTGCGTATACGGCTCTCTGCAGATCTAACAACATGTCGACAAGTCAGCAGTCAACGAAACAGCTTAAATGGGTCCGGACAGTACTCAAGCTTGTAGCTTCGATCGAGATGAGCTGTCAATAATTGCGAGTGAGTCTCAGCTGCAGAAGAAGATTTGGAACTGCCAATTTCTGAATAGAATCAGTTTGACATGCATATGCAGAAGTTACAAGATAAATTTAGGTGCTCCATAAACCAAAACCCCTGCTTCAAACATATATCAATTGCAATGCACAATAAGGGGGTTAAATGAGTTAGATCGGCGTTGGGGTCGTATGCCGTTGAATGTCGACATCACTGTCGAGATCCATATCAAGGAACCAAGTTCCGACAAATCTCTGAAAATAGCTGAGTAATTGCTAGATAAAGTCAAACGCAGCCGCTTGGTCGAGACTACGATGCCTTCATAATTTATCCATATGTATACACGAGATACAGCCGATCTAAAACACTGTTTTTAACTACTGCTGCCACTAATGGGCTGCGGTACTACTTGTATTAACAGCACTCAGCATTTAGCAGAACCAGAGTGTTTGTAGTCTCTATAATAGAGCTCAGTCTACCACTTCTACATTGTTGAAACTAATTCATATATAGGCCGACTACAAAATCCAGGAAAATCTGTTACAAGCCTCTTTTGTTTTATTTCAAAAATCATTTTACAAAAAGCTTTTTCATCCATTCTCAAACCCATGACTCAGATGAATTTCCCAAAGGTAGGGATTGCTATTTGCGCTTGAGTATCATTGATTTGTTGTCACGTCAATGCATGTCAAACCGATGCACGTCACTTCACTGCAGCTGCTTCTGCCTTATTTATAGTATATACTTGTGACACTTGTGACATAACGACTTGACTATATATATATCTGGACGTACGGGTTCTTGACTGTGGGCCTATAGTATAACTTGAATATATATGCAGAGGACATGAAACAGATTTTTTTTTGCTTCTATAGTTTTTTTTTAGAAAATAAGATTGGAGCTTGGATGGTCAATCTTTTTGACAGACCATCTGTTAATTTATTAAGTTGTCAAACGTCGGCTGCAGGTGCAATATGTCAATACCAGATCAAAAGCTTTACATTCACTCTTCCATTGCTACTCCAGCTCGATACTTGAAATTGAGGCATTGACACCCGTCTATATTCTTAGGTCTCATCATTGCTATTCATTCATTACTTTTTTTTTTTTTTTTTTTTTTTTTTTTTTTTTTTTTTTTTTTTTTTTTTTTTTTTTTTTTTTTTTTTTTTTTTGAATAACTTTCTATTGTTTATTAGATCATTTCTATTTCTCTGTAGAAGTCTATTAAATCATGATCTTTGCTCATAATCGCTATCAAAGAAGCACTCCAAGGTCGAGGCAAAGTTACGGCGAAAAGCCGCCCAGAAAGCTCGCGGCCACCGTATTCCACCCCTCTCCATTCGTTATGCTTTCCACCGTCTTGACCAAATCATAATGAATCTCAGGCGTCACCACACTATCAAACTTATACTCGGGGTGGCCCCTAATGTACTCCCGGATCCATGTCGCGTCAGAGACTAGCTCACCCGACGCACGCTTTGAGACCAAAGACAGGTGCTTCTCAAGACTGCACAGCGTTTCCATGTCCACGTTCACGCTTTGAAGATACTGCCGCACAATCGGAATCAGGCCGGGGAACCCGCTGGTGCAGCCGTTGATGATCTCGTGGATGCTCAGCTGCTCGTACTTGCCATTCATAGCGCTGTCTTTAACTTCTTCAGATGATGAATTGGAAGGAGAGTCCGCCGAGCTGTTGCTGGAATGGTCTTCCACGTCCCTAAACACATCGGTTCTAAACCAGAACTTTTCGCTCAGGATGCCGTTGCGGTGGTGCGCGACCTTCATGTTCTCGTCTACCTTCGAGATCGGAATATAGAAGTTGAGGTTGTACGACAAGATGGCGCGGGTCACCAGTACAATGAAAATGGAAAACGACGCATTCTCAAAATCGGTAAACTGCACCTCCATGGGCCGGAACTCCACGCGCCAGCCAATGTCAGACCCAGGGGGCGGCGGCTTGAACCGCATCGTCTGCCAGTTCGTGGACTGGATGTTCTCGAAATGGTCCGACGACGTCTCGTTATCTTGATCCAGCAGCTCCTGGAAAATCACAATAGGGTCTCGGATGAACAGGTGCGCAAAGTGCTTGGCCAGCAGCTCGTCAAAGTCAGCCTCTCGTAGCCGCTTTATAACCTTTTTGTTCACAACCAAGTGGCTATCATTGTAGTGGGCTTCTGCCTTGCGCAGAACGGGGTCGTTAATGGCCAGGTACGAGTCGATAGAATCATAGCGCGATTTCGCAATCACAACATCCGAGTTGTCAGTCTGATATCCTGGGGGCGCAGATTTCAAGCCGCGCTCGACCTCAGTGCGATCGTCCACAGAGCCCGCAATGACATTCCACCGTGTGTCTTGGTCACTCAGATAGCCTCGATAAGTCGGAGAAGCCGCTGTCAGGGCCAGCATGATAGGGGACAGAGGTGCCAGCTGGTCATACAGATTGCGGGCCTCGTTGATGTTGGTCGCCTGGAACGTGATTTGCAAACACGAGCATCCCATTCCAAACCCCATAGAATCCATATAAATATGGTCCGGCAGGGCGGCGCCATCTCTTGCGTTGGCGTCCTCTGGATAAAGCTTGCGGTCAAACTGAATGGTTGGATCAATAAAGGGTCTGGGCACGTTTTTGTCAAAGTAGATGGGCACATTGATGGCCACTTTCGAGCCGCGGCGGGTTCGGATATTCGCCGTCAGCGTCGGGAACCGGGCGTGCGGATTTATGATTTCGTCTGGCAGAAAAAGCGACCGCGAGGCAGGCCCCGTGGGTGGGTAGTACGGCTCTGTGAACTGACCTGGGGTTCCCAGGATCGGCGAGGATGTAAGGGTCAAGGGAATCTCGTTCGCGTGCAGCCGCTGTTTAGCAATCTCTCTGCGCTTGGCCATGTTTCGCTCGACGTTGAGAAGGTCCGCCGGGTTGCCGGTGTACGGCGTTGCGGGCGTCGACTCGAGCATGTATCTACCATACTCCGGGTGGAAAGTAACATCGGCTTCCTTCAAGAGGCCCTCTTTCTCGAGCAAGGCGAGGTCGGCCAGAATCTCGGCCTGACGCAGAGACAGCTTTGCAGACTTGGCGGCGTCGTCGACGGAGATCACCATGTACTCGACTTCGTCGCCCCAAAGCAGGACGTCGCCGTGCTTGGCCTTGGAGTTGTTGTAGATGTGAATGAGCTGCTCAATGCCCTGGGTTCTGACATGATCGGCGTATTTCTTTGCTTGATCCCATGGTAGGGGAGTTCCAAGGGATCTTTCTGGTTAGCTATATTATAGCCCAGCAGACTAATACTTACAATAGGCCCATGATAACAAACGCAGCGGAGTGGTATGAGGAAAGAAAGTTACTAAGGAAAGGATTTTTTTTTTCTTCTACGATGGGCTTTTTAAAGTTGTCGTGCATTTGTCAGCCTTTTCGTATAGATTTTTGTACGGTTTATCAGGAGATCATGTGATCTAGTCACTGTAGCAACCAGCAGCAAAACATTTTCACCTCAAAGACCATCAACCCTCACCTTCAAAGATCATCGAGACCACTGACAAGATGAGCGTAGACTCCTTTGCAATGCATTCAACAGAGAGACTGGACGGTCCCAGTGAGTACCTGATTCGTAAGGCAGTGAGTACTATCATTTCAGCTCAGATCACAACTAACATGGCAGAAACGTTCAAGAGATGCCCAGAATGATCTGGACGCACTGAATGACTCGTCTACTTTATACATTGGCAATCTGTAAGTTTAATTGTCTTAGTAGAGCTCAAAAAAAGTGTTTGCTGACTATAGAAGGTCATTTTTCACCGCCGAAGAGCAAATCTACGAGCTCTTTTCCAAGGCCGGTCTTGTCAAGCGCATCGTCATGGGGCTCGACCGTTTCAACAAGACGCCCTGCGGTTTTTGTTTCGTCGAGTACGAGACGCACCAGGACGCGCTCTACGGCCTGCGGTACCTGAACCAGACCAAGCTGGACGACCGGGTGATCAAGGTTGATTTAGACCCCGGGTTCAAGGAGGGCCGCCAGTTTGGGCGCGGAGCCAGCGGTGGCCAGGTGCAGGACGAATTCAGGTACAACTATGATCCAGGTCGGGGTGGATATGGAAAGAGATGGGATAATGCGGCGTTGGCGAATGAAGGAGAGGTGGGCAATATGGCGGTCAATTATGGGGCGCCGCTGGAAAGGCGAACCGAGCACGACGGGCCACAAATGGAGCCAGACAACAGAGATTAACTACTTCATGTGGTGGGCTGGTGCTACGAGCAATGCAGAACAATTGTGTGCATATAATTACAAAGAGCAAAGTAAAGTACAATCCAAGTCGCCAGCCATCTATCTTTGGAGTTACTGGGAAATACATTACATTAGACATGAGGATTCTATTGTCACCTTCTATCTACAGGCGTTTTAAGTCTACGTATTGTTAGTTCGGGGCTAGTTCGTCCTCTGGTTTTTGTTCTTGATGTATTATATTGTTTTAGTTGTAGTACTCAAACTCTTCGACTCAGCGCCGGCAACTGTCTTCTTCTTGCGTTAATGAACCAATTTGAAATCTGGTTTAGCGTCAAGCCTGTTTGGTTCATGAGCTCGCTCTTTTCCTCATCTGTCGGGTACGGGTGGTGGACGTGGGCATGTAGCCACGCTCGCAGTGTTTCAGTGACTGGACGTGGCAGGTTGCCCCTGCGTCGCTTTTTGTTGCCAGGTGATGCTGACGAAAGTACTGGTGGAAAAGAAGAGATGCTGGGACTGGTGAGAGGCGTGGCGTAGGAGGGCGACTGTGGATGTGGGTTGAAATTGGCAGAAGGGGCGAGGTTGTATAGAGCTGTAGAGCAGTCTGACGAAGCAGTTGAGGTTGAAGAGGTGCTGCTGATGCTGTCGTGACGTGGCTGGTGATATTCTGGGGGCCTATGCGTATAAAAGGAATGAGAAGAGGTCAATTGACCAGTAGATGATGGGTTGTAGGTATGAGAGTAGTATGGATCTGGGTGGAGTTGAATGTGGTGATGTTGCAGTTGGTGTTGCTGCTGGGCAGGGTTGTAGTGGTATTGAGGGTGGGATGGAATGTAGTCTGGGATCATCTATATATACGGTAAATGGTTAGTTAGTTTGAGTTGATCAATGGAGAAAGCTTAGGAGCAAGGGATCAAGGGGTATACGGACCTCTTTGATACTAGGGAGACGAAGGGTGGTTTGATAAGACGGGGGCATGTTAGCAGAGATCATTTTTATATGAGGTGAAGTCGACGCAGAGGACGTGGTTGTTGTTAAGTGGAAGGGATCAAAGGAAGGTGAGGTTTGATCTATTACAGCTGTTCAAGATGAGGATGATGAATTCAGATCGATGAGGTTTGAGATTGAGTTCAGATGAGAGATCTTCAACAACAACGTTAACATTGAGAAGACAGACCATTGCAAACAGAATGGAGGATTTTGAACTGATTTATATATAATTTTTTTTTTTTTTTTCATCATTATTTCTTTTATACTATTTTAACTGGAATTCAGTTTTTCATAAATATATATATATATCATGATATAATATTATAAAAGAAATGTCCAATCGAAGAAAAGAAATGTTGAAATTCAACGCGCCCGCGTCAAAATAATGTGGTTAACATAAATTTGGTCAAGGTCTAAAAAACAAGGTTAGGGTTAAAATAGGGTTGATTTCGGCTAAACATGCATGTATATATGTATATAACTCAGGTTTAATTGTATAATACATTACAAATAATTAATAATACTTAATAAAATCTTATTAATACTTATGTTACGCTTAGTTATATATTACAAATAATTACATTATAGCTTTGTAATGAAAATTAATTACAAATTCCCCATAGTAAATCGGGATTAAATTTGTTGCGTTGCCAAATTTTCTTATTTCTCACGCTAAAAACCTTTTTTTCCCGTCTCTTCTCCTTCTCCTCCAATCAACAACCTCTCCGCCTCCTCTTCTTTTCTCTCCACCACCACCATCCAACTCCTCCTCCTACACCTCCAAAGCCTCGACACCTGTCCATCACCATCTAAACCCTTCTGAATTCTACAAACAACCCTACATAAACTTCCTTACACTGAATACCCATGGGTAATACTCCGTCTAAAAATGCTCCCATCAATACCTCTGTAACAGCGGCATCCCCCGCAATGTCCTCCTCCTCCTCCTCGCAAACCGCCGTTCTGGCCGCTGAGGATTCTGAGGATCCTAGTAGTAGTGGTTGTAGTGCCTTACCATCGTCTCTACAACAACAACAAAAAAATGCAATTTATCAGCAGCACCCTCCGCTTTCTACCACCCTAGGCCCGCCCACTCTACCCCTCCCGACCTCTAAAGTCGCCATCCTGGCAACGGCCACTTCCACCGCAACCGCAACCGGAACTGCTGTCTCTGCCTTGTCTGCTTCTTCTGGCTCTCGGCTAGATAACGCTAGTCTATACTCCGCCACCTCTGTCTCATCCGGCGCCCTTTCTTCGAGCATTTCTTCCCTAGGGACGTCTAGCACATCGAGTCACTCTTCCCCCAACTCTCCCACTGGACACACTCTCGTTCCTACCTATGCTACGGCCACCGCTGCTACTGCTGCCGTGGCCCTTGCTGCCGCCAACCCTTCCCAAAAGTCCGCAAGTTCTAAACCTACAAAACCTCCTGCAGCCGTAGACATCAACGACCTCATTCAGCGACTTATCTCCGTGGGACTCACGGGGACATCTTCAAAACGTCTCTGTCTTACCAACTCAGAGATTATTGGTGTCTGCCGTGCCGCCAGGGGCATCTTTCTTTCTCAGCCCACTCTGCTGGAGCTCGGTACCCCCGTCAAGGTCGTTGGCGATATTCACGGCCAGTTTGGCGACCTCATGCGAATCTTTCAGTTATGTGGCATGCCACCCACAGCAAACTACCTTTTCCTGGGTGACTACGTTGACCGAGGCAAGCAGTCTATTGAGACCTTTTTGCTCCTGCTCTGCTTTAAAATTCGCTACCCGGAAAACGTCTTTCTCCTGCGTGGCAACCACGAATGCGCAAGCGTCACAAAGGTCTATGGCTTTTACGACGAGTGCAAGCGACGCGCCTCCACAAAGGTCTGGAAGTCTTTTGTCGACGTCTTCAATACCCTGCCCATCGCAGCCACCATAGGTGGTAAGATCTTTTGTGTTCATGGTGGCCTCTCGCCCTACCTCAATGCTCTAGACGAGATCCGCTCCATCCAGCGCCCCACCGACATTCCAGAAGTCGGTTTGCTCAGCGACCTCCTCTGGTCCGACCCAGACGACAGCGTCTCTGACTGGGGGCCCAACGACCGCGGCGTTTCTTATTGTTTTGGTCGCAGTGTCGTTAATGAGTTCTGCTCCAAGTTTGGCTTTGACCTCATTGCCAGAGGCCACATGGTTGTCGAGGACGGCTACGAGTTTTTCCACAAGCGCCGCCTCGTCACCGTGTTCTCTGCCCCAAATTATTGTGGCGAGTTTGGCAATTGGGCTGCTGTCATGACCGTCTCGCGCGACCTGCTCTGCAGCTTTGAACTGCTCAAGCCCCTCGACACCGTCGGCGTTCGCAAGGCCCTCCGCAACGCGCGCGCAGACGGCCTCGTCTCCAAAATCTCCTCCACCAAGCCCACTGCTCCGTCCTATTCGCAGTAGTCCCCTTGCAATATCCTGTAATTCTCTAGAGTACATGTAGTGTTGGCGTCTAGTTTCTTGGTGTGTTTTTTTTTTGCTCTTGTTGGTGTTTTTTTTTTTTTTATTTTTTTTTTTTATATTATTTATTTTTTAATACTGTATCTTTTAAATGTGCCATTTTCCAAGCTTGTTTTATTTTCTATATATATTTTTTTTTCGTATTGTTCACTTCTTCTTGCCCTCCACACCCTTCACATCCTCTTTTTTTTCTCTACATCGCAATGGAAGACACGAAAAAGCTGAAAACGAGGGCATCTGGAGCCATCGAGTCTGATGATGACGAAGAAGAATCCGCAGAAGTCACCCGCTGTATCTGCGGACACCAGGAGCTCCAGCTCAACAACATACACAACAAATCCGTGGACCCAGACTTCTTCATCCAATGCGACAAGTGCCACGCCTGGCAGCATGGCTTCTGCGTTGGCATTCTCAACGATGAAGAGGCCCCTGAGCTTTACTACTGCGAGCGCTGTCGCCCCCAGTACCACATCATTGTCGTCCGGCCAAGTGGGAAAACTTCCAAGTACTCCCCTCAGGACCTGTCTGCCGACGAAAACGACGCCCCAGAGCAAGAGGAAAGAGACCCCTCGCCGGAAGTGCAACAGAAAAAGAGCAAATCGCCAGAATCTGTAAAACCAGATCCTTCTACTACTGCTACATTGGCCATTGACCATCCGGCAGCCACATCTACCCATTCCTCGCCAGACCCAACCGCCGCTTCAACCAATCCCTACTCCCGCAAGAGCCACACCCCGGATCCAAAGGAACCTCTTTCTTCAGCAGAGGCCCGTCGCGAGCGTCGAAGGCAAACTCTTAACTCTCGCGATGCAGCATACGAAGAAACGCTCCGCCGCGTGCTAGAAGAGTCGGTCAACGATGGCGTCCCGGCCCCTACTACTCCTGCAAAAACAACCTCAACAATCCCAGAAGAATCATCTACTCAATCAGCCCGCTCTACAAAGAAATCAGCACCCAACTCGCCCTCTGGGTCAGACGATCCCTCCCTCACGCGGCGCCGGCGCCATGACCGAACCCCTTCTGCCAAGCCCAGCAGCAGGGCCAAACTCTCAGCTTCCACCCCATCTACCAACGCCGTAGCCAAACCCAGCAACGGCATCTCGTCCTCGCAAACGGCCTGGAAACGAAACCAGGAACAGGCAGGGATAGCCTCCGATGACGACGCCGGCACCTCGTTCACGGCCGAGAAATCGTCGCGCTCGCGGTCCTCAAAGTCAGCAAAATCGTCGTCTTCAGTCACATCGCGCACAATGCCCTCGTCGGCAACGGCGGGCAGCGCGGGAACAGACTCGAACGACAACGGCCCCTCGGGGTCTGGCGCCGCGCCCGGCAGTCCCAGCAAACGCAAGCGCCCACGCTCGCGACACGCCGCCAGCAGCACCCCAGCCTCGTTAGGATCCACGAGCTCGCGAGCCAAGTCGGGGCAAACTGACTCAACCTCGTCACATCCTCGGAGTGGCGCCAGCACGAACGGGTCGGCTGGCAGCGGCGGGATGTTTGGGTCTGCGCACCATTCCTCGGCAGGGGGTAAAGCGTATATTGACAAACCATCTAAGCCACGCATTCCGCAGGCCCGCACATCCCTTCTGGAAATGCAGAAGCGGGTGGCGGCGATTTTGGAGTTTATCGGCCGTACAAGGCAGGATATGGATGCGGAGCAGGCGGATCGGAAACAGCTGCTGGCGTGCCGAATGGTGAGATACAAGGCACTGTACCCGAACGCAGTGGAGGCAATGGAATCGACGACGACAATTGCAACTACAACTACGACTGAGAAACCTGCAACTGATGGTGCCGCTCAAGTCGATGCTAACAATACTACGCCAGCCAATCCACCGGCTTCAAGTGACGCCTCGACAGATCAAATACCATCCATGTCGGCTGATATCAAGGCCGCCCTGGACATACCTGCCGAGCACCTCAAGGATCCGAAATTCGACTGCCTGTTTGAGTCCTACAAGCCGAGCTTTGAGCTCATGGAGGCCCTGACCCAGAAACTGGTTATGTGGGAACAAAAGTTTGGCTGCTACGGCAATGAGTAGGTCTACTTCCATAACTTGACTTATCTCATGTTTTTATTTGTTTTTTTCTTCCATAAAGTCTTTTTTGGTAGTGCCGCTGTAATTAATTCTGCTTGTTTGATTAAACCTATATCACACACTCTTAGAACTCTCACCTATCTGATCCGCGCAGCCAGGCGCCCCGCCGCGCTGTTCTCAACCGGTTCCGGCCACCGCGCGCCCCCATACTCAATCTCGTCCAAAAACGAGTTCGAGTTCTGCACAGCCGTACCCCCCAGCACAATGCGCACCGCGGGCGTCGACGCGTTGATCTCGGCCACCAGCCGGGCCTCTTCAAACGTGACGCCGCCCACCATAAAAATGACAATATCTTGGGGCCGGTCCGTGTCACCCATCGGGACGCCCACCGTTGCCGCGTTGTCGGAGCGCGCCCACATCGGTAGACTACCATCGCCCGGATCTAGGAACGGGTGCGTCGCCTTGCGCAGCTTGCCCTTGATCAGCGAGCTTAACGTTCGTTCCAGCAGCGGCGTGTGCTGCGTGTACACATTCTCGGCGCCCTTAAGCCCCTTAAACCCGCTCTGCGCGCGCGAGAAGAAGCTCTCGGTCTCGAACAAGTTCTCCTGGCGGTGCTCTGAGCCGGCGTACTGGTGAATGAGGGTGCGGATGGTGTCTGCGCGGCGTTTGGGAACGCCGGCGTGCTCGAGGAGGCTGAGCAGGGGGTTGAGGGAGTAGTTGGCGTGATGCTGGTATCTGAGGGCGTAGAGCGCGACGAGGCGCACTTTGACGTCGTCGGTGAGGGGCTGCTGCAGCATTTCCTGGACACTTTTGAGGTCCGAGTTGTGCGAATCGTTGCACGCGAGAGACTGTTCCAGCTGGGACACCTCCAGGAGCTGGTCGACCGAAATCAGTCTCGACAGCTCGCTGACCAGTGCGACGTGCTTGCTGACATTGCCCGACAGCTTCCTAAACTCGGGGTAGTCCTCTACAAACCGCTTCATATCTGCTATGCTTTCAATGTTCTGGTTCGACTTGGTCTTTGTCTGGTACTGGTTCACGTACTCTTTAATTGTGGCGCCCAGGTCTCCAAAATTGAGGTACATTGACTTTCTGAAAAACGCGTCCTGATCTCCTGATAACACAACTTCTTTCAGCTCGGCCTGGATGTCGGGGACCTTGGACAGGTCGACTCTGTTGTTCTTGATGCCCAGCAGCTCGTGCACCATGGCCTGGTACGTCCAGGGCATGAGCAGCGGCGTGATCGGATCGTTTCTCCTATCCAGAATCAACAAAATAGGCGGCGTATCTGGCTTGCCCGTTCTAAAATCAAACAGCGTGTGCTCCTGCTTGATATGGTACTGCACCTCAGTTCCCAGCTTCTTCGCCATGGGACTATTCCTCTCGTACCGTAGTAAAGGTTTCTTTTTCAGAGACAACAAAATTGCCAGCAACCCCTCCACCGACCGGTTCAAGCTGTCCGCAGCCCACGAGTCCGGGCCGTTTTCCCCGAATATGCAGCGGGCTGGGACTTGCAAGTTCATGGAGTACAAGTCCGTATTAATAACATAGTAGTCGGCAAACACCTCCTGCACTTTCTGGACCACCTCATGATCGTCCGACTCTGCGAGTCTTTCTAGTGCGCTTTTCTTGACAACATTGCTAAAGTACAGCTCGTACTTAGCGTACTTGGGGTTCCGCAGTTCGTCAATGAGAAATTGGATCGAGTCGGAAGTCGGCCGCACAAAGCAGATGGCATTCAAATGTCTCATCTTTTCTCGATTAGTGTTCTCAATTCGACTGTCAATTGTTAGCCCTGTCTTCAATAACCTCGCAGTGACTCACTCTATTAAGTAGACTTCATGTTTCAGTAGTAGCGATTGCGTCGTAGCGAGGGAGATGATTCCAGTCTACCTGATTAGAAGATCGCACAACAGTATATTTTGTAAACTCACAGTTTCCTTATCTAAAAGCAGAATTTTGATCTTTCCTGTTGCCGTCATGCCTGGTTTCGACACTTCGTGGCGCTCCGTGGCAGGTGCCACGTTGACCATGCGCTCGACATAGGCATGCGTAGTTCGAATGAGATCCATTCTTATCAATTAATCAATTAGTCTATTCAAAAACCCTCTGAACACTATAGTATTGTATCCAAGTCTCCGAGTGATTTGCGATTAAGGTTGTGGTGAAGCCCAGCTTTGATGATTTGAATCTTTGGGTGAGGCAGAGTGTTGAATTTCAGCACTTCCAGATTACAACCAAAGTCATCCACCCTCATTATTAAGTCTCCTCCAGCCCAACCACTCCAGTTCAAATCGCCTCTCTGACTTTTAGCAACCCCCTTGAACAATGTATGATATCTCACGCTGGTCATTTTGTACGATGCTAACTCACTGTTGTTATCTAGCCTGTTTGTTCAAGAGAATGCTCACATTTCAAACCTAATTGCCTGTCGCATCAGTCTCCAACCATTATGGCTGAACCAGATCAAGGCCCCCAACGGCCTCCTTTTGTTCGCAAGAGAACTAATCCCAAGCAGGTTATCACCAGCCGCCATCGCAGCGCGCACTCGCACTCGCGGCTCAACAAAGTCACTCGCATCACGCCTCTGGCCACCGCCGACCAGCTCGCCGCCGAGACCCAACAAGCCGCAAATAAGTTCAACCGCTCCAAAAGTATGGACAGTCTGGCTCTCCAGAATCTGCAGAAGAAATCTTCGCCTTCGGGCAGCAGCCATCTTGAAGCTGCGAACGCACGCAGACTTGCTCTTACTTCAAGGGCATCAAGATCCCAAGGTAAAATAGCTCAAACTTCCGCAAAGCTAAATCCGAGTGGTCAAAAGAGGCGAACAGGCAAGGCTGTGATATCCATTGGTCCAGATGAGGATAACGATGAAGATGACGATGACGACGATGATGATGAGGATGATGAAAAGGAAGAACCTGATCCTAGAGCTAGCCCTGAGACCAGCGAAGAATCCAAGCACTTGGACCTCAACCAGAAATCCGACGAAGTAAAACTACATAACAAACAGGATGCTAAACTAGTGGCTACACCCGACCCCAGCTCAACCCCCTTGGAATCGCCCAAGGAACCTTCTGAGGTGAGTGAACCTCTTCCAGTTGACATTGGAAATGTTCAAGACGCCTCGCTTAACCGACTCAGTCAGCAGTTGGAAAAGGCCAAAATTTCCAGTCCGGTTTTACTGAACATGCACAATGCGAGCTCAACCGATGAAGAGCTGCCTTCTACTCCTGTCCGTGACCTGCCTGATACAAATTTGAGGCCCGCTAGGAGTTTCCAGAGTTCACCGGTTCATCCTCAGTTGTCGAATGAAACTGTGTTGGCTGTTGCGGCGGGCTCCACTTCCTTGGCGGAATCGGCGCTGGCAAGTCCTGGATTTGGGGCGGACAATAATTCAACCAGCGTCACAAAGTCACATTTCTTGGACAACATCTCTGGAACTGTCAAGTATTCGAACGGTGGGTCTCCTATTAGAACCCTGCGAAGTGGCAGAGCTTCGGCGCCTATCTTAAGTCGAACGCAGTCCAGTTCAGGCGCCGTTGAAGACGCTATTCGCCGACTCCCACCAACTAATTCTCCGTCTTTCACTCGTACTCAGCAGAAGTTATGGCTGCAACGTGAGAGCATGGACCATCAATCACCTGAAACTGCAGAGCAGATGAACTTGGTAGAACGCAAGAAAGAGGACGAGCGTATCACCAAAGAGTACCAGAACGTGATAAGATACACGTCTCCCCTGCAAGACTCTCTGCAGCGCATAAGAAGGTCCAGGGGACGCAATGCTCCTCTTAACAATCCTAAGAGAAGTGACGCAAAGGCTGCGGAGCAACGCAAAAATGCGCTCAACAGGGTGTCAGATGAGCGTCTTGGTCTCAGCCAAAGTTTACCGAAATCTTCTAAACTGTCGCTATCTGAAACTACGATTACTGTTCCGCATGGCATGCAGGGAATCTCTTCAAAGCTGTCTGAAGAAATGCGCGGCCATAGAAGAAAGTCGTCTGTATCTGTGCTGGATTCTCAGGTCAATTGGTTCCCGCAAAAGGACGGCTCTGTATTCATGCTCGAGGACCACCCCACTGCTCTGAAACGGCTCTGGTCAATCACGTACGAGGATCCGGCTGAAGCTGCCGCAAACCAGAAAGCAGACAACTACGGCATGAAAAAGGACGCTTCACCTTCCATTCTAGCACAGGCGCAACAGGCTCAGCAGCAGCTTCTGCTCGCCCAAAAGCTTCAACAGCAGAACCAGAGACAGGGTCAGCAGCCTGGCCAACAACAAGGCCAGCCACACCCCCAGCAGCGGTCTCCGCCTCATCCAGGTCAGCAAACTCACGGCCAGCAGCAAACTCAACAGGTGCAGCGCCAAGTCCAGCGGCAGCCAAACCTCCAACCTCCTACGCAACAGGCTCTTAGAAAAGCAGGCAACAACGCCGGAACAATCCAGCTTCGTTAAGATTCCATTCTTTTTATTTGTATTTTTTTTGTCAAGTTTTTTTTTATATTTTTAAATTCCATTGCCCATCATCCTGGAGTTGAAGGGGGCTTGAAGTTATACTTCTTACCTTCTGCGTAAATGTTTTTCAAGGTGATGTCAAATATTCCCTCGTTCACCAGTTCTTGGTACTTTGTGTAGAGTAAGAGGGCAGTATGCGCATCTTCTATCGAGTCATGATTGTTTGTCTGCACATTCTCATTCAACAAATACCAGGCAAGGAATTTGAGTGAGAGTCTACGTTGTCGAGAAGGAAGAAAGTAAATATCTAGCGTGTCCAAGACCTGTGACTTTGGCACTTGAATGTCTAAGATACGTTAGCACGAACCTCAAAGTGCTGACAAAAAACTCACTTATTGTTCTGAAATCGTTATGCAAACCATGGCCAATAAATACACATCCCAAGTTTAACAATAGCCAAAGCCTCTTGTAAGATGTTTGCAGAGTAACCAATGCACGCTTTGATATAGACGGATCCAGATCTCCAGGCTCAATACCCGAGAATTCTGTGAGATAGTCTACTATGACGTCTCGGGTGATGATGAAATCATCAATGAACGGAACTCCTTTTTCGGGTCCTTCACCTCGGATTACAGAAACACGGGCTAATGATAATTGCTTAGGGCGCACAAGCGATTTGGTACCGTCACTAATGATTTCTGTTTCTTCTTGTTGTAGCATAACAAATTCGGCATCCATGGCAACGAGTGTTCCAGGCTTGGGGGCTTCTTGATTCGTGAGAAGCTTATACTGTCGCTTGATCTCAGATCGGGCGCTAAAATGTGAGTACTCGAAACCCTTGAAAATAGAAAAGCATACCCTGCAGAGAAATGATCTCGGTATAGAATGGAAGTATCTAAACTCCTCTTCCATTCTTCAACATCAAAAGGAGGTAAATCTAACTTCTTCTGATATACTAGCATCACTGGTGACTTCCACTTGGGTGTGAAGTCCAGCACCTCCGATTCTGCTACCTGTTTCACTAAAAAGTCATTGAAAAGATACCAATTCTTCTGCCCATCCTCGTCAACTAGAAAGGTCAGTCTTTGAGAGGTCATGCACAAAATGCAACATACTTCGGATCAATGAAATGAGATGATTATCTGGTTGTCCAACTGCAGAAATCTCAACAACCATGCCTAATAATTCGTAAACATCATCACCAGCTTTCCAATCTTTGGTTGAAAAAACTTTTAAACCATTATCGCTGGGTCGAAGAGCAAAATCAAGACTTGGCCAATCTTTCACGCGCCAGAACCGCTCGTCCATCAAAACTTCGCCATTTTGGGGCATGTTCATTCTCACCATGCCGCAAACTGGGAGAGCATCAAGGACGTTAGAATTATTTTTTCCGAGAGGAATATGAATGTTGAAAACCTCAGGAAGCGAGTGAACTACCTTTGTAGTGTTCAAAAGCTGATACTGTTGACAGGCTTCACACCAGCCACGGGTTTGAGAAATTCGACTCAAACTGCCTTGGAGAGCTTGTAAAAAGGTCGGCTTGGATTGGATTTGGAAAAGCTATAATGTTAGTGAGTGTAATCCTTTGTAACACAATAATATCGCACCTTTGGGTAATACAGTTCAATCCTGTATGTAGTTGAAGTTCTGGTGCTTGCGGTACCACAGATCTGAACCTTTGTGTCCGTTGTGCTTGAGCATCCTGCAATGTTTTCAAATTCATTATCTGTGGGATCGGAGAGTACAGTACGCTCATCCAGAGCAATTTGTTCCATGAAAAAGTGATTAAATGACTGGAGTAATAAGCCTTCGCTAGTCCCTTTCTGAAAAATTTCATGGTCGTCAAAGAGCAAACCCAAAGCGCTCGCTTGTGGCATTTGACTCAAAGTTTTCAGAAAATTTCGAGCCTGACAATGCTCTCCATTTGCTTTATCCAACATGTCAAACAAAAAGCCAAGTTCTCGCAGTAGTGATCTACCTTCGAGGGAGTCGTGGGCTAAATGATTGAGCGCAAATCGAAAAAATGCTGGGGAAAACCGGTAGATTTGAAGCAATGGATTGCAGTACGCGTTTGCCAGTTGCGACTCTAGACCTGAATACTTTGTGTGATTGTAAACTTGGAAATCGAAATCGTTAATACCAAACTTGCTGTACTTGATTTCGAGTTTTCGATATATCTTTGGAATCATTGTGTCATCAGTATCAGCAAACAGATCCAGTAAATTTTCAACCTCGCCGCTTCGTAGCCGCTCACTAATGAACATGGGCACGGAAGAAGTGCTTTTCTTCATCTCTTCGCATGAAATGTACTTTTGAGCAGTGTTTCGAACTTTACTTTTGCTATAACCAGCATAGCCACCGAAATCAGTTGGTTTCAAGTCTACCAGCAGCTCAGTGGTTATAGGTGATGCGGGCATACCAGTCTCAAACACAAAAGATGGATCTGACCACGAAGAAAGAAGCTCTTCTTTGTAATATGGCATCCCCACCGAACTCAAAGGAACTCGCGTATCATCCAGATCCAATGCAGTTCCACCCATATCCATCACCGGAAATTCCATGGGACTTGGGAACTCCAAAAACTGAGAAGCAGAATTAGAATTGTTCCACAACTGCACAAATGCTCCATCAGAGATGGCCATGAAATCACCGGATGCAGAGATTTCCATGCCAACAAGTTGTGAGCTTAAATCAGCTTGATGTAGATAGACATTGGAAGCATTTGCAAAATCGAGTAGCTGGATTTGACCCGTTTGAGATGCAATGATGGCACAAGTGGATAGTTTTGGGTGAAGTCGAACAAATCCTGCGCCAGCTGGAAAAGGGATAGGAGGTAGCGACTTGCCTGCTCGAAGATCATAGACATTAATTAGCGGATCTAGTACAAAACCAACTTTCCTCTGCGAGAAACCACAAGTCATGAGAATGGTCTCCTTCGAATCCATGTCAGAAATTAAACCACCATGTGCGTTGAAAGATCGAACGACCTGAGATGAATTGTAATCAATAATATCTACTGATCCATCAGTCCTGCCAGCTGCTATTGTATGAGTTGCGCGAGCAAGCTTGGTAATGGTCCCCTTGTATGGTATCTTGAGGAGTTAGATGAAGCAGAAACAATTGCAAATCAGAGACTCACGCTAGAAACACTTCCAGAATCCAAACTGACTCTTAATATTTGATTTTCGTTACCACCAACAATAAGTTCATGGTTATCTTTTCCGAATTGCATGCAAGAGAGCGTCTTCATGGAGTTGTCAGAGATTGTGTTCTTAATTAGTCCCCGCCGATTGTTGAGTCGGATCCCAGTCGCACTTAATGAAATGACATGTTTTTCTTGAGTCAAAATTTGTGCCGTTGGATACTGGTGGGCTCTGAATGATGTGTATCGTCGCAGAGAGTTATCATAGAAAGATGATACTTGGCCCTATTTACCATGATCAGTACACGTTTCCTCAAAATCACGTCTTTCAGTGGGTAAGATTACCTTTGAACTGCCTGTCCAGAGTATGTTTTGCTGCGTGTCGAAAGCCAGGCAGCTTAAACTGTATTCTGGTATGGAGCTTGGAGCGCGAGATGGTACGTGATAATTAGCAACGCGTACAGTCTAGAGGTTTACAAGGCGTTAGCTACAATAACAGTCAAAAGATCAAAGAGTAGAAAATACTTACCTCGTGCCAGTCTTCCATTGTGACTTCAGGATGACGGAGTTCAGGGTGACAGTAGGGAGGGATGTGATTCTCTGATAGGAAGTGCTGGAGGATGATGCTTGCAAAGGGTAACTGGGTCTGTAATGGATGGGAGATCTTTTGGCTATAAAGTCATAAGTCACTTTTCCCACAAAACACATAATGCTCAACTCTCTTCCTCTCAAATACTTTTGTTGCGGACCTTTGCACTTGAATTATTCTATGATTTACTAGATGAGATGCAATTGATCATTTGGAACTCGAGGGTAGTAGATTCGATAACCCTAGGTTTGGCATTCTCGCCTAATTCTCAGGGTCGCATTTGAATCATTGCTACAATTACATATGTTACAGATCATTCAAGATGCATGACTGGGATCCAGCGAGACTGCTTGCTTTTTGAAAGCTTATCCTGCTCTCATTCTCTACCTGCTCTGATCCGGTCTTTCCTTCCAGCTCCTTCTCTCGAACTCTCGAACTCTCGAACTCCTTCTAACAAAGCCAGTTTCTCATATATGTAAACTAATGATGAGTAATATATTAGCTAATGGGATTTGTTTCTACCATACATTGATGAACTAAAACATCGGAATACCAACATACCAGCATTTTACTTCTATATGTTGATATAAACACCATTCAAATAGTATTAATTAGTCAATTTCTGTTCAGTATAATGAAGTTTCAGATTAGATCTTGAAATACCGCCTAGTTCTCAAGGACGACTGTTGGAAAGAATAAGTTGCCTAAGCAATATGCTATGTATTACTAAGCAGGACTTTGATCTTGAATAGCAGGCACTTACAAAAACCTACTAGTAACTAATGTACGTCGGTGGCTCTCGAATAAGAGAGTGAAAAGATTTGCCAATAGTGGAATACAGTAAATGTTTTGATTAGTGGGCGTGAGGATATATTTCTATGCAAGTGTTCTAGACCCTTTAGCCAAAATATTGGTGGACCATAGTTTTCACCATGCTAAATCCGAATAAGCTGAAGACGTAGAGAATCTAAAAAGAGAGGTTAGAATATGGACCAGATCAAACCGATCGGGGCAACTTACACATAGCACAGGAACGGGGAGAAGAATGAGCTCAGTGTGCTCTAAGAAGGGCATAGTATTGTACCCATAGAACGAGATGACAAAGTAGTAACAAAGAGCAAACAAGTACAGGGTATTCCCAAGGAACATGGACATCCAATTGCTCTTTGTCAACACTGGGAGAAGAATGAACTGAATAACGTAAAGGCACAGCCAAATGATCAGGAACGAGTTGCAATGAACATCAAAGCAATATGCCCATTCCAGCTCACCCTCGCCTCCAATGGACATGACTCCTCGCTTTGACTGTTTCAAGAATCTGTTTGCTAGGAACCAGCAGACAGTTGCAATGATAACTCCAGTGGCCAAAAAGTCGACCAGAACCATGTAGAGCATCAGGCGCAGGATGCCCATGACTCCAGAGGCGTATGCTAAGCCCCACGCCAATGCTGAAACAGTGATGAAAGACGACAAAAGGATCACAAATGATGGATCATCTCTTGCCCAGGTATTTTTAGTTTGTTTGTGGTAGTATAGTGATTTGTAGACCTTGGTCGGGGACACAATCAAGTAAAAGATTTCCCATATCGCTGTTTCAAAATCCAGAGTTGGAGGTCTGAAAATTCGTCTAATAACTACGGGAATCTTAAACCCTGTGGGGCCCTGAAAAGGTGTTCGGTATTTATGCGCATTCCCTCTTGGTCGCCCCGCCAGCCGTGAGGACGTGGGGAGATCTGTGTTGACGCTGGACATGGAATAGGAGGAGAGATCTGATGGCGGAGAGTGGTGGCTAGGAAAATTGTCGGGCCCCTTGGCGGCGTGTAAGTCGTTCGAGCTTAGCGGTAAGAGATTTGGCTGTGAAGATGAGAGTGTGGGTGTATAGGCGCGACGAGTCATTGTCTATGTTATTTGAATGCTAGTATACGCAAGGCCGCAAGTCAGCGCTCGCTTCAAATCAAATCAAAGAAGCCAAAAAACAACTACCAGGCTAGAGGTTGTTGTTGGTGGTAGACGAATGGCGGTAGTGCTAGAATGTGTAGGAAGCCGAGCAGAAGGGACTGGACACGTAACTTCACATAGTGTAAAAAAAGATAAATTCAATATCACGTGCCTCAAATGTAGTTCTTAAGTTCTAAGTCTTATACTTTCCCAATTGTGATGACGTAAATGTGACAGCGTTTGGTGCATAATATATTGTTGAGAGTGGGTTTACCTTCCCAATTGGGATGTTGATCTGAAGAACGTTGGTTTGGCCTTGCCCTAAAGCTGATAAACGTGTAGTTGCTGGGGCAACCATCACAAATGCAGAGTTTTCCGTTTGTTTACTTTTAAATCTCAACTTGGTCTTGCCTTTCTTCCCTCTCTCCATAAAAACCCGACAAACGAACCGACCAGATCCCCGGGTCTTGTTGATTTCTCCACTGTTCTAAGATTTTCATTCGACATACCAGATCAAGGAACAGGTTCTATCAATATATATTCCAGTTATTCATCCCGATTTTAGCCCAAAACATCCTGCAAGTCTTTCTCCAAGTCTTGACTTGAATGAGTACACTTGAAACCATTGACAGGATTTCAAATCTTTCACGAATTTTTAACAGAGGATACCCCAGTTTTTGAAGCATTTCTTTTATCAATAATAATATCAGATCAAAGCGTCTACACTCATGTCGACGTCACCAAAGAGACGAAGCAGGCAAGACTCAAGCATGGAGCCTGCGACAAGGCATAATACCATACTGGACAACTCTACACCAACCTCTCCACAAGCAAAGAAACGGCGAGTGGTGAGTTAAATGATCTCGTGTTAAAGCACGCTGTTAACAGTTTTTTAGAGTGACTTGGAAAGCCAAGAACTTACCAATGCCGAAATCGATTTTATTGTATCTGGACTGATACTGCCAGACCAGCAAACCCAAGTTGCAGTTGATTATGCAAACAATAAAACGTCCAATGTAGAGGTCCAAGCATACGCCAAACTGGCGGGCTCTTCCTGGACCTACTACGTCCGTACACTGAATGTGGTCATTGGCCGCACGTCTGAACCTGCTGGTGAAGATAGTGATGTCCAGATCGATTTAGGTCCGGCTAAGGTTGTTTCCCGCAGGCATGCTACCATTCAATATAATGGAGAGTTCTGGGAACTGACTGTGAGTGGCAGAAACGGAGTCAAGGTTGACAGAGTCACCCACAAGGAAGGGACCCTGAGACTGCATAGTGGGCACATTTTGGATATTGGTGGGGTACAAATGATGTTTGTGCTGCCTGATTCTAAGCCCAAGATTGCACCTGGGTTCAGGAAACGCTTTCACCAGCTATCAGGAAGCGCTTCTGCCACTCAGCAACCAGCTTCACTTGCCCAGAATTATTCTCGGCAAAGCATTTCTTCCTCATCGGAAGTGACACCACTGCTTACTTCTACTACAGATTTTGCGGAAGAAGTCAAGAGCCAGGCTCAATTCAACACAATATATCCGCCCTCAACTGAGGCGCCAGTGGGAATGTATCCAGTTCCACAAAATCACATGGCACAGGCTCAGCTTATGGCCGTTCAATACCCTCCTCCACTTCCTCAGCAAGTGCCCATGATGAGAGCCCAGTATGATGCATCTACCAATCTTTATCCGTTTGCCAACATTTCAGCGGGGTACAATGGGCCACTCAGTGCCAATATGGGCTCGTTTGATGTGAACGCCGGGGCCAGTAAAAATTCATACCCAAAGGGCGTTGCAATTATTACTCAATCCCAAGTTCGAGGGTTTAGCACTACTGGAAATCAGTTTTTTGATCAGGACTTTAGCACGGAAGATGCTAAAGACATCAAGCCACCCTATAGCTATGCCACAATGATCTCTCAGGCAATTCTATCTACTGCAGACCATGCAATGTCATTAGCTGATATCTACGATTGGATCGCTACAAAGTATTCTTTTTACAGATTTTCAAAATCTGGGTGGCAGAATTCCATTCGACATAATTTGTCGTTGAACAAGGCATTTGAGAAAGTGGCTAGAAAAGCCAACGAGCCAGGAAAGGGAATGAAATGGCAAATCGTTCAGCAGTACAAGGAAGATTTTCAAAAGAAAGCGTCGCAAGGTGATCATATCAAAGGAAAGTCTGCGCTGGCCCAAATGCAGAGGCAAGTCCAAATGCGACAAGCCGCTTCTCCAGCTGTTCCAGCCATACCCGCTGCTGTACCTGCCCCTGCTGCAACTGCGACTGCAACTGCAACTGTCAGCACCATTATCCTGGCCACCGAGCCTGTAGATGTGGAGGCCGCGACCCTTGTTGCCAACTTGGCGTCTTCGCCGCAAAGAGGGCCAAGCAATATCAAAGCTGGCCCAATTTCTCCCATTAAGCCAATTCAAGATCTGTATCAAGGAAAAGAAAGTATGCAGAACAAGGATACATTTTCCACGCCCAGCAAGCAGCCAATCAGAGAAATTGATCAGGGAGCCGCAGCAACAGGACCCTTTTCAGACCAGTATGGATACCCGAGCACGGCGGCAGTCAGTGACACTGGCGTGGGAAGTGTGCTGGCTGGTTTGTCGCCCTCACCCTCTCGGAGATACCCCACGAGCTCGATAAGCCAGCTGGAGGCATACACTCCTGATCGGGGGAGCAACCTGCGTGGATCCATCTGGAAAGGAGGCATGCCGCCCAGCATTTCCAAATTGACTGAACTGACGCCACTAAACAAGACAATTTCGGCCGAGAGCCTAGTAAGAGCAGTTGGCAGCAACAGTACTAGCAGCCTTGCATCTTCCAACAGTAGCAGCAGCACCATCAGCACAGGCAATACTAGCATCAGCAGTCCGTCTGAGGAGACCAAGGCTAGCAGCAATATCAACATTCTGACTAGCGCGGCTCAAAGCGGGTCTAATGTCATTACAAGCAGCGTTGTCTCCGTTTCTCACACGCCGGCGCCCATGAAAAGCAATCTACAACTTATGGCTCCGACGTCGGCCCAACAAAAACAGTTGCCGTCTTCGTTCATGCCTGCGTCCTCTCCTGCGCCCTTTTGGAAGTTTATGCAGCTGGCGTCGACTCCAGTGAGAGCAAACGACTTTTCGCCGACCAAGTTTTCGTCGCCAGCGGTCTCGTCCTTGCGGGACCGGGGGTCGCAGGCTGGATCAAGCAACTTGGGCAGCGGCAGCTCTTTGCTGTCAGGTAAGCGGGCCGAAGAAGGGTTTGGAGACCTCCAGAATGTGGATTTGACAAGGTGAGTTTTTTTTTTTTTTTTTTTTTTTTTTTTTTGGTCAAGATTTGGTACAAAAGCTAACTCATGATTATTAGGGGATTTCGGAAAATTCCAAAGCTCGGCGTAGTCAATAGTGATGGATCACCAGAAAAAGTAAAATAATGGAGAGAGAGAGAAAGGCCTCTTCCATTCATGTGTCAAAGAAGAGATTTTTTTTTTTTTTCATTTATTTATTTCATTATTATTTATATCATTATTTATATCGCGGGATTGTTTTTATGTTTTTATTTTTGTTTTTGTGATTTTTTGTAATTTTATTTTCCATGTCGTTTCATACAAGTTTATATAGGACCAAGGGTGCATTATGCGGTAAAAGTTGACCTCTCGTTAGCCGTCACAAAATAAATAAAAAAAATAAAAAAAAAAATAAAAAAAAACTGGGCATTGAGGGCTATTATTATGTAGAGAAAGGATTCAAGAGAGAATAAATAAATAATTAGCATTAAACTACTCCAGTCGGCATGAAAGCAGAGCTGAAAGAAAGAAAAAAAACAAAAAACAGTCCCTCGGCTGTCACGATATAATACAGCAGCATCCCGATCGCGCACCACTCGAGGTTTCAGTTTCATTTTCCTCGGCCGCATCTGCTGCCCCATGCGTCGGACGGGACGACGAGGCAGACAGCGCGCTGCGGGCGTGTCTCAGGCCCAGCTTGGATTTCGGCTTGCTCGCACTCTTGTCCTTGCCCCCCTGGATATCGGGCTTGATAGACAAATGCACCACGTGGAACGCGTTGGAAACGTTGATCTTGTACTCCTCCAGCGTGTACTCGTCGACCAGGACCTTGCCCAAATGAATCAGTCTAATGTGGCTCGGCGAGGCCGGCCCCGGCGACACGGCGGCAGCAAGCACACCGCCCCAGTTCCGGGTGTAGTAGGGTTTGTCCAAGGAGTTGGCCAGGGATTTGGGGGCCGAAGCGGTGTTTTTGATTTCCTCAGAGTCGGTCAAATCAACCTCGGCGTCGACCCCCGTTTCAGCCTCTTTCTTGCCGTTCATCCACTCGTCGTAAATCACTTTCTTGAGCTGGCCCACGTTGATGGACTCTGGATCCTTGACCGGAAGCGAATGCAAATCAATAAACTGCTTATCGATACAAATGACAATGCGAGCGCCAGTCATGCACAGCAGGGTTAGTTTCAGTGCCGGCGACGTCAAGGATGCTTCGGACGCCGTTGAGAGCGCATCCTCGGCGCCCTCTGGTACCAGGGCCTGCGAGGACTCATGGATAGCAATGCCTGTCTGGTTTGGTAGAGTTGGGGCGACAGTATCTTGTGGATTCATAGTCGTAGTATCAGGTTGGAGTTCAGGAGGAGTGTTGCTGCTAAAGTCAAACTCGGCTGAAACAGCTGAATCCCCCTGTGATGGTCTCTGGTGAATCCTTGGTTTCGCTAGAGGCCGACCGGGCTCTATCACTGTTGATTGTTTGTGGCATTGGGCGGGATTCATAGGTTCTGGGTCAATCTGAAGGCCGTCGTCCTGATTGTGGGAGCGGTGATCACCAGACATTGCTCAGGCAGCTTAACAAGCGTGAAACGGGAGAGAGCTTTGCGCACAAAGCAGGCTGGCTTATCAAATGGGTTGGTGGAACAAAAGGTAGAAGTGTGGGGTTTAAGGCACGCACGTCGAGTTGTTTGGTGGAAGACTTGCGTAGAGAGGGCGAGATATGGGGAGCAGGTGAGGATGAGAAACTTCTTTTGAGAAAAGTGTCAAGGGACCTACCTGGCTGGGATATATATTTTATGAAACGCATGTAACTGGATTAAGACAGGTGCCACGGAAAAATAAAAAAAAAAAAAAAAAAAAAAAAAAAAAAAAAAAAAAAAAAAAAAAAAAAAAAAAAACCTTCTGCTGTGTACGACAAGGTTGACAAACGGCAGAGAGCCCCCTAAATAATTTTTTGTTTTTTTTTTGAATTTTTAAATTCATTCAGATACCTTTTTTCTTTCTTTCTTTCTTTTATTGAATGATATCTTTTTGGCAAAAGGTGCAAGTTGTAAAGGGACAAGCCGCCGTTGAAGAGCGGTTGGTCTTGGTTGCTTTTGTGCATAACCCTATGACATCATCATATAGCCAATCTATATAGATTTTGTGTGCACGGGCGATATTCAAATCAAACGTATACATCTATATATATTTCTATATCTATATATACAAAAAACACAATATGGGCTGGTTAGGTGGTCAATACGATTGATATATATATATGTGTGTTTATACACTGTTGCAGCTTTTGGGAAGGCTCATAGATATTCAGACCAAGTTGAAGCAGAAATTGATCAACTTTTGATCAGGGCAAAGTTTCGTTTCAAAGCCCTAAAGCCCTAACTGCAGCCAGTCCTAAATATACAGTACCGTTTCCGAGTTTACACATTTCAGTTTCCTATTTCAGTGATTACCTAAGCAGCTGTTGTGCTCATAAAGGGTAAGGTCACAATCTCAAACCTGCATAGTGATCTTTCCCAGCCAATTTTCATATTTTGCTTTGCAGCAGGTGTATTGGAATTTTCTCTGCCTTTGAGTTTTCCTTTTTTTTTTTTTTTTTTTTTTTTTTCCCTTTCCTTTTGCTCTGTTCAATCGACTTGGATTCATTCACAACCAGTTCGACACAACATCAACTTACAACAATGAGCACTGAGTCTGTCGTAGTTATCGATGGTATGTTTTTTTCCATTTTATTTCTCTCCTGATCGAACGTTCGATATCTGTTGCTTATGCTTTCTCCGACCTTTTTTGCTTTGACGGTTTTACCAACCACGACTTTGAAATATTTCAGCTGGGGAGGTCTACCATTCCATGAGTGTGGAAAAAAAAAATTCCTTTCCTCGAGAAAACAACAATAATCGTCTGCATCGTCCATCTGCTGAATCGACGGCTTTTTTTAAATCCATCTTTTTGACCGGTATGATGATGTTGGGTTCGGTGAAGTTTGGGATATTTCAATCAAAAGCGCCATTACGGCTAGAAGCAATGCAACGTAGAACAAAAGTCAGTTGCCCAGATCAATATTTGCTAACCATCATCTCTAGGCAAGGGACACCTCCTTGGCCGTCTCGCCTCCATTGTCGCCAAGCAGATTCTCAACGGCCAGCAGGTTGTTGTTGTCCGCACCGAGGCCCTCAACATTTCTGGCGAGTTCTTTCGCGCCAAGCTAAAGTACCACGCCTACCTGCGCAAGGGTACCCGTTTCAACAAGACCCACGGTCCCTTCCACTTCCGTGCCCCCTCCCGCATCTTCTTCAAGACCGTCCGGGGCATGATTCCCCACAAGACCGCCCGCGGTGCCGCTGCCTTGGAGCGCTTGAAGGTGTTTGAGGGTATCCCCCCTCCCTACGACCGCACAAAGCGTGTGGTGGTCCCCCAGGCCCTCCGTGTGCTCAGACTCAAGCCCGGTAGAAAGTACACTACTGTCGGCAGACTGAGTCACGAGGTCGGCTGGAAGTACCAGGACGTTGTCTCCCGTCTGGAGGAGAGACGCAAGGTCAAGTCCGCTGCTTACTACGCCAAGAAGAAGGCTCTTACCGAAAAGATTGCCGCTGCCACCAAGTCTGTCGAGTCTTCCAAGACCTCCAAGGCTCTCCAGGCTTTCGGATACTAGAGCATTACAGAAAAAAAAAAAGTTGATTAAATACCAAATGTTGTGTGTAAAATGAATCCAAAAGCAAACTCACTGAACCGTTGACGAGGTGTAGATTTATAAAGATTGGGGTTGAGTAGCTACAAAGGTTGTTTTTTGGTTTTTTTTTCTGGCAATAGGCTTTTCCAGCAAAAGGGGTCACAAACAGGTAGAGATTTAACGGCGAGATTACTTTTAGGTATATTTTTAAAACAGCGGTCATAAAATCAAGATACAATGGTGGTTCACACAACAACAATAACAGTTCAAAACGACATTAAGCGGCAATCTCTTCTCGGGTCCAACCGGTGGGCTTGGGAGACGACAAATCCGCGCTAGGCTGGGGCCGCGGGTTCTCAGGGTCACTCACTCTTAGCGCATACGGGTTGCGGTCGTGCTTTTGGTTCAAATTGCCAAACGTGTGGTTGACCTCGCGGTGCTTGGCCTCGTCCGCCCGCACATAGTAAATCAAGTCCAGCATTGTTGCGTTGTCAGCCATGTTCCAGTACGCCTTGGCAATGTCTGGCGCAGGTTGCGTCTTCCACTGGTCGAGGCGCCCGGCCTCAATGTCCTCAATGCAGCGGGTGTAGGTGACAATGGCCTCTTCTTCCAGGTACCCGACAAAGCGGTGGCAGACGCGGGGCATCATGAGGTAGGCCACAAAAAACATGTTGAAGAACACGCCCTGCGCGCCCAGCAGCATGAGCCTCATAAACACGCCGGGCTCGGCCAGCTTCATGAACGTGAGCAGGTGCATGCGCTCATTGTAGGCCTCCTCCAGCAGCGTCTCGATCCAGGCCTTGTCGCGGCGCATCAGGCGCAGCGAGTGCAGGTGTCTGACCATGCCGCCCACCATGCCAGGGACACCCGCAACGGACTCGAGAAAAATGAACCGCTCAAGCCACTTGCCCTCGGTCATGACAAACTTGGGGTCGTTCTCCATGCCCTTGGGCGGATGGTGGTAGCCGGTAAAAAGGTCAAACGTTTTGCGGACCGTGCGCAGGACGCCCAGCGCCAGCCGGTCGCTCGTTGTCTGGGGGTCCAGATGCGACACCTCAATGGCGTGGAGCTGGTCCTTGGTCGCGTCGGGGTGGTCCCAGGTGACCACAAACCGAGAGTCCGCGGTGCTGCTCAAAATGCTATCCGAGGCCCGCGTGTATTTTTCGTCAGCCAAGGTCTTGGTCCAGGCTTCCTGGACCTCCTTTTGCGAAAAACGGACAATGCCCGTTGAGAAGCAGGCGCCGTGCCGGGGCAGTGTGTATCCCACGGTTGACAGCGAGATCTGGAGGGCCCGAGGGCCGGATTTGCAGAGAAGCCCCATTGCGGGAGTGCGAGATACTGAGTAAGCAATCATACTTTTAGAATATGAAAAGAAGAAGAAGAAGAAGAAGTAAAGATTCTGCGAATGAAGGGAATGGTTTGCTATATATTTAGACAATTGAAAAAAGTTCTTAAAAGGAGCCTTTGCCTGGGGGTTTATATACTTTTGGGTTCTAATAGACTTTGGTATTTTAGTATATATATATATATATACCAACCCGGAACCAAAGAAAAAAACAAAATAAATATGCCCTATTATAATAGCAACCTACTTTTGTTTCGGTTTTTATTTATTTTTTCTCGTTCTTGTTTCCTGGTGCACAAAACCATCTGATGGCATTTGGCCTTTGGTCCCTTTGGCCTTTGGTCCTTTTTCTTTGGTTTGTTTGACTTTGTTGTTTGGACTAGACCCCAATTGACTCTCAGCCGTG